>JACEGR010010303.1:0-19785 GCA_014170235.1 Listronotus bonariensis
CAAACGATTTCCACAAGTATAAATAATGACAGTATTTTTGAAATATTAGAAACATTTTGCACCTCTTATTTTGCAATTCCGTTGTGGTTAACGTTATTGTGAGTCTGCGCAGTATCGCAAACATGATCCGTTATCGTTATTAACCATACCGGACTCTTTTAATTACGGATGAATACCGAAAAGCTTATCGTTATCGTTATTGTTAAACTGCGTGGTTGTCGGATTGTAGAATTTTTATTATCAATTATTTAAGAAGGTTGACATTTTAATGCCGTATTAATTAAAATATCATTGTTACATAGGCTCTAATTAGCGAAAAATCCATAGCAGTAAGAAAAATAAAATAGTGTAAAGAAATTAAAACGGACTTGCATTTTTAAGGATGTTTTAAATCAGTAATCTATTTACATGACACAATCTGGCACACTTGCTTTTTATTCTACTACCAAACCTAACCTTACTTTTTGTGTTTTACTTATACTGTATTTTTACATCTACTTTGAAAAACAAAAACAAGAGAATTATTTGCATATATTTAAATATCAATATATAACTTAAGGAGAATAAAAGTAAGTACTGATTTTCGTAAACTTTAAAATCGGTGAACCACAGGTAAAAATAAGGTTATATGTCGAAAGCGCAGACGCAAGATAAATTTATTCGAAGAGGCTGCAAAATCTCTGTCTAAAACTGCTGCTGTAATCGTTATGTTTAAAAACGATAACCATAAGGAGGCCAAAAAACGTCTGTTATTTTAAGAGGTGCAAAATGTCTCTATTTACACCGATAAAAAGATATACATAATACAACATTTTTTCTTTTTATCATCTAAGCTTTGCAACCCAATAAGTCTGTGTAATGCTCCAGTAAATCCCCATTTGGCACCGTGGGCTCCCCTTCTGTAAATAAAGTTAAGTTAAAATTATTGTTGTGAAATCCGATTTACCCTGTATGTTTTGTTTTTAGAACTAGCTACCATTGGCAGCCCTGGAACGTCCCAAAAATATGATGTCCTCTTTTAAGTCCAAAATCCTGTTCCTAATCCTTTCCCTACCTAGAGACCAATTGCATTGAATATTCCTTGGAACTCACAGTGTATTATTAAATTAATTTTTTCTTTAATAAATAGTTTAAAACATACAGGGTGTTCGGAAAGGTGAGGTTAAAAATTATAGGGGTGATAGAGTGAGCGAAAGTTATGTTAGTACTTCATGTAAACAAAAGGTTTATCGCGCTTTATTAGGGAGATGTTGACCTTCAAAGTTAGACTAAAAAAACTCATTTTAATTATAACTTTAAAACTATTGCCACAGTACCAATGATATTTGGGCAATTAAATATTCCCATGCTAATGGTTCCTTTCATAAATTATCGGCTGTTCAGTTAGTCGGGATTATACAGGTAGACACAAGCTTTTTTTCATTTTATGCATGCATTTTTCACACAGGTGACAAATTTGATATTTTGCTTTGACCGTTTAATTTTTTTTTCTTTCTGTATGTTATAAAAATTTCATTTTTTGGGAAAATTATTAATAATGGTGTTTTTGAGCCACTTTAAATTAAGACTGTTTTGATAATTTTGCCATATTTTTATAATTTTCTGAACAAAGTTGAATTTCTTTATTACATTGAAAATGGTGGTTCTCTGGGTTTAAAATGCGATTTTAGGAAGAATGGTCCAATATATCGAGTCAAATCAGGTGTACCTTTTTTGTACAAAAATGATGAATGAATCAAATGGTTGAAGCATAATATAAAATTTGTCATCTGTGTTAAAAATTCTTACATGTGTAACTTAAAAAAATGTCCTACCCTGTATAATTCCGGCTTACTGAACAGCCGTTTACCTATCAAAAGAAGCATTAGTATAAGGTTATTAGTTCTGGTTAGTCATATCAAAGGTCTATATCTCCTTAGCAAAGACGTTCAATTTTTTTTAAATATAAAGTACTTAAATTATTTTGGCTTACTTTATCACCCCTGTTATTTTTGTCCTCACCTTTCCGGACTCCCTGAATATTTTTGTTTGCTAATTTTAATTTTAAATTTAGTATAATTATTTAAATAAATATGATTGTTGCTGAATTTTTTGTTAAATACATATTAATAGAAAGTTTATTTTAAATACTTTATGTTTAGATGTAAGTGCCTTTGGTGGTGAACCCACGCACTCAACGCCACCTTTAGAGAGCCCCTGCAATTCCCAGGAAGAAATACCAGGAGCATGTCATGGGGCGGAACCAAACATTAAAGCGGTTACCGTCAACGTTCATAGGGAATGTCATTAAAATATAATAGTTTTGGGATCCAAATAGGAAGCGATATTTATCGGTTAAAAACTTATATATCAAATATAGTATTTAAACAGTGGTATTGACAGTGAGTCGGCAAAAAAAAGCATCAAATTAGCATCAAAATTTTTGACATTCTGCATGCCTTATTTTATACACTCCCCAGAAAAATTGTCGCATATGTGGTCGATTTTTTCCATAAGCTTCAATTTGAAAATGCCTAAATTTAAATGGACCTGTCTATTTTATTTATTTATTTAGACAATAAAACCAAAAAAAAAATTAAGGGAAGGTCAAGCTATAACTTTGGCGTACCCGTTATTATTTGCTGTACAGGTTGCCGCTTTTTCGTTGTCCTTTGCAGGGTGTAGCGAAAACTAAAAGTGATAGAACGGATCTGATTGCGCAATCTCGATTTCAATTTTTAAAACAAGTTTTAGGGATTTTTACGTGAAATTCAGTGGCGTACTTATATTTTTCTTTTTGACTTTTATTTGAAAGTTATAACACAAAGTTGGGTTGTTTTAAATGGAACTCCCTGTATATTTTATCACCAATTTAAAGGCCTCCTTAAGAGCCCTAAAAAGTTACAACATTTGATATAGTTAGTTTGTCATAGTTTCGGAAATATAGCCATCTTCAGGAAAGCGATAATAAAATAGCATTTTAAAAATAAAACACCCTCTATATTTCATTACTATTAGAACGGTATTTTAAAGACCTTTAAGGATTTACAAATTTAAAATGATTTCCTCCAACAGTCTCGGAAATATGAACTTTCAAATCTTAATGCGTATATCTACTATTTTTAGATTTATATGGTCATATTTCCAAAACTATAGGAGATAAATATATCAAATGTGGTATTTCTTATAGATTTTAGGGAGACCTTTTAACTGATGATAAAATATACAAGGTGTTCCATTTAACAAAAAACCCAACTTAGTGTTATAACTTTAAAATAAAAGTCAATGAAAAAAATACAGGTACGCCACTGAATTCTGCGTATAAATCCCTAAAACTTCTTTATTTGCATTCTTTTTCTACCTTTAATATTAAGCAAGTTACCAGTGCCTGGCCAAATTGACAAAATTTAAAAAACACTCTGTATCTCCAAAACGAATCAAGTTAGCCATGATTTACTTTTGGCACTTAATTTGTTTCAAAAATCGACATCCAAATTGCGCAATCAGATTTGTTCTATCTTTTCTAGTTTTCGCCAAGAATACCAATCCATAGAACCCCACAAGTGAAATTTCAGCGTACCCTAAAAATTTTTAGTACCTACCGCGACCAATAGATGGCGAAAATGGTACGATGTCGCTTTGCTAATACGATTACCATCAGAAATTGATAGCAGTCGCTGACGAGCAGTCGACCCGATCAGCTAGAGTGAGGATATACGCAAAATTTAATAAAAATAAAATCCCCGATAAATGGACCCAGTATCCATAAGATTATTAAATTTATGATTTCAGAATAGGATATATCGATGGGTTTTTGACAAAACATCGTAAGCGACATTCGCCAATTTTACGGGAAACGATTTTTTCTTCCCATCGCGTTATTTTTAAAGAAAATCCGAGATCTGAATGTTTTTATTTTAGATTTCTTCTTAATTTGAATTACAAAACAAACATATTTAACATTTAATGTCAACATTTTCAGAATCTCCTAAAAAAAGCTAAAAATTTTAAAATTCTAAAACTAAATAATAGTTATCTTTAAATTTTTTATTTTTATTTAATTTATCTTGACAACGGTGGCAGACTTGCCACCAAAACGTCGATTTTTAGTTCTCTATTTACTTGCTTTCGCTGTTTTTGTCAAAAACCCATCGATATATCCTATTCTGAAATCATAAATTTAATAATCTTATGGATACTACCATTTATCGGGGATTTTATTTTAATTAAATTTTGCGTATATCCTCACTCTAACTGATCGGGCCGACTGCTCGTCTGCGACTGCTATCAATTTCTGATGGTAATCGTATTAGCAAAGCGACATCGTACTATTTTCGCCATCTGTTGGTCGCGATAGGTACTAAAAATTTTTAGGGTACGCTGAAATCTCACTTGTGGGGTTCTATGGATTGGTATTCTTTGTTTTCGCTATACCCGGCAAAGTCAACGAAAATGCGCCACCCTGTACATCCTTCGTCCTACAGGGTTATTAAACGTTTTTAATGAAAGAAATAAACCATTTTTAATCGCCCTGTATTCTCATCACCTAATTAAATTATACCCTTACTCATTCCTGATATTTTCTTAACTTGACTGTGTTAATTCGTTAATTATGAAAAGCCAATTTGAGCATTAATTATTTGAGTATATTTCCAGAATTTAACAAAAAATTGCAACATTTTTTTAAAGTTTAAAATTTAGGAATTTTTCACGGTTTTATTTATAAAATTGTAAAAAATATGATATATTAGTATGGCCATGTAGAATAAAAGAGTTAAAAATTGGCATTATACGTGGTGACTCAAAAATTTTAAGATATATACAGACTGTCCACGGATGGGGTTAACAAGAGGACAAATGGACCAAAAGTTTAGTTTTTACAGCGGTATCAAAAAGTTTCATGAAACTGATTTTGAGTTATCAAAAATTAATTATTTTACATTTTTATATTAAAATGACCTAAAATATTCTCATAATTTGCTTTTCAAACACCTGCTTTCTTCAAATTTCTACACAATTTTTCAGCTGTAAATAAATGTGATCAATAAATTTTCGCCAAATTATGGGGTTTAATTAAATTTTGTATTATTGTTTTATTGATCGCAAACATGATTCTAAATAAATTTTCCTGAAAATGACATTTTGCTTAAAAATAAAAAATAAAGGTAGTATACTCTTGGAGAAAATCATGTTTTTTAAGTTTTTGCGAACCCTGTATACATAATTAACATTTTCTCTTCATGAATCCTATTTTTTCACAAGCAGACATTTTTATGAAGAAAGACTTTCTTTAGAAAAAATTTTGGTCCATTTGTACTCTTGTTAACCCCATTCGTGGACAGTCTATATTTTTTATTTAATCATACCCTTGATAATAATTTTTTAGTCAACCCAACGAAGATTGCTTCCAATTCGGATCTTAGACTATAAATATGTTTTATACTTTATTATACAGAGTGAGCCAATTTAAGAAATTTTTAGTGAAGCTTAGGAATAAGGTTAAATTGGTGTGAAGTACTCTATTTTAGTGCAAACAAAGTCGTAGAGTTTTTCTTTTGTCGTTCCTGTTTCTTTTTCCTAGAAATATACTAACAACAGAGACACGGAATGAGACGAGCAACTAAATCTAAATAAATTATCCGAGAGAGAGATAGCTGCTGGGCCTTCCTTGTCTGTCTTCAAGGCAGGTAAACGCAGATGGCGCGTGAGTCGACTTTATCGTTTGCCCGCCAATTCAAATTATGTAGCTGTGCTATTTTTACCCCTTAATGTTAGGTACTTTTTTTTTTTTTTTTTTTTTTTTTTTTTTTTATCTTTTGGACAAACCACGAAGGCTAAAAGCCTAAATACTAACGTACCGTGGGTGTCTTAAGCGAGGTAAGAGGGAGTTTGTTGACACGGGACTTAAATACTTGAAGATTTGGGGGAAGGAAAGACCTCCGCGGGCAGCAGGTTCCACAATCTAGAAACTCTAGGGATAAAAGAACGAACAAAGTGAGAAGTTCGGGGCCTGTCCAGTTGGACCGTATAGGGATGCATACGCGCGGAACCACGAGCTTCTCTGTTGGGAACCGTGAGTGGAGGAACTATACTGGTCAATTCTTCAGAGCAGAAGCCATGGAAGTACCTATAAAAAGCGATAAATCGCCCACAGCCCGACGATGGGCAAGAGAGGGAAGCCTTTCTGTAAGTGAAGGATCATTAATGAGACGAATAGCTCTTCGTTGAATAGAATCAAGAATGCTCAGGGTTGTTGGGGACGCCATGCCCCAGATATGAGAACAATATTCCAAGGGAGGTCGGATTTGGGACACATATAAAGTGTATAAATTAGAAGCGGAAAATACTTTTTAGCTCGAAAGAGAAATCCAAGCTTTTTTGAAGCTGCCGTGGCTATAGATACAATGTGTTTATGCCAGTTAAGGTTACTTTCAAATGTGACGCCCACGAGATTGAAGGTGTCTTTGCTCTGTAGAACTTGGCCGCTCATAAGTAGAGGATGAGTATTTAATGACTCTTTTCGCGACAAGGAACATGACTGTGTTTTAGATGCATTAAAATGGACGAGATTTTTGGCGCCCCAATCCAATATTAAATTAAGATCCTGCGAAAGAGATATCTGCATCGCTCTGCGTTTATTTTCCAAGTCAGGTTTAGTGATGGGTTTAGGGACCCGAAAGCTGGAGTGAAGGGTACTATCGTCGGCGAAACTATGAATGGAATTAGTTGTGGACGAGAGAAGGTCGTTGATGTGAAGAAGAAACAATGTTGGTGCCAGAACTGAGCCCTGAGGGACTCCAGCATTTACTTGGTGAAAGCTTGAAGAATGGCCGTCCACAATAACTGATATACGTCGATCAGATAGATAACTAGAGAGCCAAGTACAGAGTTTAGTTGAAAGACCATAGGAGGGAAGTTTATTAAGAAGTGCGGCATGCCAGACCTGGTCAAAAGCTTTGGATATATCAAGAGCAACGATCTGGGACTCACCTAGAAACTCAAGAGACTTATTCCAACAGTGTGATACGAAGGAAAGAAGATCTGCTGTAGATCTTTGGGGCGAAATCCATACTGCCTGTCGTGCAAAATTTTGTGTTTTTCTAAGTACTTAAGAATTTGTGAATTAATTAATTTTTCCATTACTTTACAAAGAACTGAGAGAATTGAAATTGGTCTATAGTTAGATGGAAGCGATTTAGATCCTTTCTTGGGAATAGGTTGAACACGTGCAGCCTTCCAGCTCTCCGGAAAGATACCTGTGTCGTAAGAAATTCGAAAGAGCCGAGTTAAGATTGGTGCAAGTTCTGGAGCACATTTTTTAAAACGATTGCTGGTATGCCGTCCAGCCCAGACGATTTCTTGGTGTTAAGGGAGGAAAGGATACGCTTAATGTGTTTTACTTTAAAAATAATATCGGGCATTTTATGAGGAACTGGGGCAACCGTTGGAATTGGATGATTTACGGGAGGGTCAAGGGTTGAATTGGCAGCAAATTGTTTGGCAAATAGTTCTGCCTTGTACTTGTATGTACTTGTTTTGTTTCCTATTATTATAAAATATTGGGGTTTAGTTCAATAATTACACACACCTTATTAAAAATGTCATTTATTTGGATTTCATAAAGATTTTTTCTTACAGATAACCATGTCAATATTACCTTAAATTATCTGTTGAAAAGCACAAATTTAATATATACACTGTGATCACAATAAAAGTCAATATTCAAAGTCCAATTAAGTGTAAAAACCCATGAAACACAATAAATCACAGAAAATGTAAACAAACTGTCCAAACAAATCGGACATTGAAAAATATCAAACACAAATATCGATTAACATTTCGGCAACGTTGTCAAGTTAAAAATATTCGATTCATGGTATATTTTCTTTCTCTTAATTAGATGTGAGCCAATGTGCTCCATCTACGATAGCCTGCCATGATGAAAGACAAAGACATATTTATTGGAACTTGCGTTAAACCAGAAAGAGATAAACACAATGAACAAATTGTTAGGACCAGTTACTCGTCTCATTGTTGTCGCTGCTAACAAATAATGTAATTATGCATTGACACTTTTTCGATGATTAACTACTGCTTTTCATGTTATTCACCAGGACAATTTCCACTGACGCGTTTCACCTTCCTCGCAGGCCTTATCAAAATGGCTGTACTGGGTCCATGATGAATAACAGAAATTAAAAGTCTACTTATAGAAAAACTATCGTTGTTCTACGGCAAGATATAAATTTTGCTGTTGATGCCTTACTAAAAAAATCATTAAATCAGTTCATCAGTGAAAATAGGCCCCTACTGTTAGCGGTAGAGGAGTTAATCCTAGTGAATAACATGAAAAGATCTTCTCTGAAATTTGAGTTAATATAGGGGTTCATAATATTCTAATGTTTTGATAAGAATAGAGCAAATGTAATACATCATTAAATCATGATCCTAAGAAAAATTTTACAAAGCAAATAAAAAAGTTCTTGATTGATATTTAAAATAAGTAAATTCAATGGTGACCCCCAAAAATCTAAGATAGCAGTAACAAAAATGAAAGTTTTAAAAAATAAAAATAACTTTTAGAATCAATAAAATCAATACTTTACGATCTCATTAATGTTATTCTTAGTTCATTAAATTATGCAATTTTGTTCCTTTTTAACTTTTTAAAAATATTTTGTACTCTCTGACGTTTTGGTGTCCAGTCGCAAATTTTGTACAACCCGTTCAGAATGGTATAACTAAATCCAAAGATATGAGTTGAACGGTAAAAAATGTTACTACTAAGTGAGGAGTTAAGAGCCAAACTGGAGCATCCTACAAAAAAAAAATTGGCCAACAGCAATACCATTTAATTTGTTTACTAAGTAGAAAGAAATATTCTAATTGCGTGTCTAATCCTTTAATATATACAGGGTGTTCATTTAAAAACTTTCCACTCAAGTTATCTTCGAAACGAGACAGATTTGAGAAAATCGCCGAAACACGTTAAGATATTTATTGAGGAAGAACGTTTTTACAAAAAATTGGACGGCGCCCCTTTAACCCCTTAACCACCAGGGCCACCACCCCAAAATTCTTAAATGAGAAGGCGGGTCGAGTGATACATCATTTTAAAGCTCCTGGCGAGTACTTTATAACCCTAGAATATGAAGTCAATATCTTCACCTATTACAAAATGGCGGTACTTTAAAAATTACCTAAATACCTGATTTGGATGGTCATATTTCCGAAACTAATAAAGTTAGATGTACTTAATGTGGTATTTTCTTAAAAGCTCATTTAAAGATCTTTTAATGGTAAAATAATATACAGGGTTCTTAAATAAAAAAATATGTACTTTTTCTTCTACCCTGTATATTACTACCAGTATCACCATTAAAAAGACCTTTAAAAGAGCTTTAAGAAAACACCACATTAGGTACATCTAACTTTATTAGTTTCGGAAATAGGGCCATCCAAATCAGGTATTTAGGTAATTTTTAAAGTACCGCCATTTTGTAATAGGTAAAGATGTTGATATTCTAGGGTTATAAAGTACTCGCCAGGAGCTTTAAATGATGTATCACTCGACCAGCCTTCTCATTTAAGAATTTTGGGGTGGTGGCCCTGATGGTTAAGGGGTTAAAGGGGCGCCGTCCAATTTTTGTAAAAACGTTCCCCTCAATAAATATCTTGACGTGTTTCGGCGATTTCCTCAAATCTGTCTCGTTTCGAAGATAACTTGAGTGGAAAGTTTTTAAATAAACACCCTATATGTCTTAATGGTCTTCAATGGTCTTGTGATAATAAAATAACTTTTTATGACCAAATGTTCATTTACGTACAGGTTATTCTGTTGCACATTTTCACCAGATTTTAAAAACTCAAAAACTCAGGTAATAACCGCGCGAAAACTTGTCTTATTGATTTTTTTTAAATCTTGCAAACATTTTTTTAATGGATAATCGGTACTGATAGTTATGAGCAGACTTATTTTAGCACCGAAATTAAGCTGCCATTTAATAATTTGTACCAAGTAAACATCAAATTAACCCTTATTTAATTTTTTATATGTAAATATGGATTCACATTGTTATTGTTTTTCTTTTCTCTTAATAAGTTTAAAGTTTGATATTATTAAGCTGAAACCACTTCAACGAAAAAAGTTGATATGTGCCTTACGTAAATTATAGGTTTTAAGGTTTTATCTAGTTATAAGAGATTCAGACATTTTAAAGTACTGAATTATTTTACGTGTAAAAGACTAATATAAATATTTTGATTAAAAAATATTTAAAGAAAATAGTAAATTACATATATTCTATATGTTTAGTCAGTATAATGTTAAATGAAATTGAAAAATGTAATTAAAATTAGGTTTTTCTATATTTTATACTAGCTAATTTATACTGTCATTGATTAAGAGCTAGTAATACACGTAAGAACATGTAAACATTTTTGGTTATTGGCATTTTCTTACAAAATTCTTCAGAAGTGTTTTTTTTTCACAGATAGATGAAGTATAACGTAATAAACCTAAAACACAAATATGGCGAAAGGAAGTGTCGCCATTTTTCCAAAAACCGTTTGGGCCTGTATTTCCGTAACCATGCACTCGAGGCCCATAATTATAAGGATTCTAATTATAGATAATAAAATTTCCTATCTTTTTGGTTTTATAATTTTTTCGTATCACTTACCGTGTACGATTTAAGGGATTATTTCTGTTTGTTTATTGACTTTTTTACCAATATCTTCTTTAATAATTGTTTAAATAGTAAATTGCTTATAATCAAATTTTTAAACCGATAAATTTTCTACAACTTTTAATTTAAACTTTTTTTCCTAAAATTAATACTGTTGAAGTTACAACGCGTTCAATGTGGTACTACCAAATACAAGGTTAATAAGAACGAAGTATGCATTGCGTAATTTAACAATAGAAACCATGGTAATACCCAGCCAGATATTGGATGACATGTTTTCGTCAAGCTGGTGTCACTGGATTTTTATATTAACGCGTAATAACTTCAAAAATATAAATTTTAGAGAAAAAGTTTAAAATGAAAGTTGTAAAAATTTATCGATACAATCGTGAATGGTAAGTGAAACAAAAAAAATAAACAAAAAAGATAGAAAATTTAATTATCTATAATAAAGATCCTTATAATTGTGAGCTTCAAGTGCACGGTTACGGAGATACAGGCCCAAACGGCTTTTCGTAAAATGGCGGCACTTCCGTTCGCCATATTTGTAAGTACTTTGTGTTTTTAGGTTCATTACGTCATACTCCATCTATCTGTAAAAAAACCCTGGAGAATTGTGCATTATGGACAACTCGCTCCCCATTGCTTGTACTACATTGTTTTACACATACTCATGTTCTTGTGCATAAGCAGTGTGAGACCAACACTACTTCACTAGCTGTAAAGCCGCGTACAGACGGGTGTAATGCAACCTGTAATGCAACGCAACAAGATTCGCACGTTAGCGAGTAATGCGCGCTGGAACGTTCGTCGCTATCCATACTGGTGTCGGTTTTTTGCGAGAACACAAAGGCGTTCGATGTGAGTCCGCAGCAGAAACAATGGAAAATTCAAAATCGGTCTATATAGGGTCGCGACATTCAGCCATATTGCTTTGACGTGTTATAACGTCACATCTCCCATTTTGTTCAGTGCCGGAGATATACAGTTTATTGTATTAGTAGAAAAACCGTTTACACAACAGTTTTTAATTATTATTAAGTTGTAAATTCTTTTACTTTAAATAAAAAACATTTGGAATTACATCTTTCAACAAATAGAATTTTCAAAACAATGCAAAATGAAATGCGCAAATTCTCTTGCCAACTTTTTCTCCGTGGACTGCCCTTCCTTGCGTCCCCGACCTCGAACCACCTAAAAGTTTAGGATGTGTCGCAACCTATTCCAAGATCGTTTGACTAGGTAAGGTTGCCTCGTAAGCCTTGCAACATGGCGGACCATACGTCACATATGTAGTTTGCTTATTATTTAATGGAGTTTTTAACAGTGTAGTTTGTGTTTTTTGTCAATATTAAAGAAATACTTTTAAATACTGTTAATTCCAGTTGTTACTGTGATTTCTTTATTTCCTATTAATAAATTATTTAACAATGATTATTCTAGCTGATTTTTAAATATTGTATATCGCGCTCTTTCGCCCTCATAGTATTATCCGTCTAGACATCCTTGTTGGCGCCAAGGAACCAGCAGTGCGGTACATATGTGACGTAATGAGGCAACCTTACCTAGTCAAACGATCTCGAACCTATTCCCAGTATAAATATAAACTAACCTTGGGAACATGAAGTTAAAATGTGGAGACGAAAGAAAATAGTACTTTAATTAGTTGGATGTTATAAAGAGAAATCAAATTTGTAAAAAGAAAACTTTTTTTTTATTAAACCGCTGAGTTTTTTTACCAGCGACGACATCTTTTGGTTTTTCGGTTTTTCTACCAAGTAATATGTTAAAATAAAAAAGTTCTTGCACGACAACCTCGTTGGTCTTCGAGTTCGTTTTAAATGCGGATAAGCCTATTTGCAAAGCAGGTTGCAGAAACGACATTTGTTGCATTGTATGTTACATTGCGTGTTGCGTTGCAGGTTGCATTACACACGTCTGTACGCAGCTTAAAGATGCAACTGTACTCCTTCGGCCATTAAACAAAAATTTACAATTTAGTTATGTTTACTATTTTAATATTGATAGAAAATCCTGAAAAATTGTAGATCTGGAAGGGTATATCTATGATGGTGTACTTACACAAGTCAACCGGAGCGTGTGTTCGATACACCTGTGCAGGCGTTCTGAGGAAGTCGAAAAATCAATTCATTCATATGAAGGTTTAAATTAAAGACCTTTTCAACATTAAAGAAAAGTTGTAAATGTTCCTTACCATTATTGTTTTCCTACAGTTTAGAGATACTAGTAAATATAACATCTTAATATAGCTCTTTTCTTAAAGCATTAAAGTAAATGTAATATTTTATAACCATTATATAGGCCTACCAGAATATATTTTTTCCTTTTGTATCCATTATATTAAGGCAATTTTTCCTTAAAGTTATACATACATATCATTTTAAGAAAGCCAAAAACTTTTTTTTAAAAAACAATAAATTACTTATATTATTACTTATATATATATCTATATATATATATATATATATATCAGATCAAAAATCTTGATTATCTGAGTAAATTACTGTACCAAAGGTGTTTAGTTTAAAGAAGTTTATTGTTAAATAATTGTTATTGTCTTTTTATTCCTTGTAGTTTATAAGAAATTATTATTTATAATATTACAAATATTAAAAAAAAACAATATTTTTGCAAAGTTAAACGAAGTTTTATTTATAAATCATTTTGTAGCTGAAAAACCCAGCCAGAATAAAAGTTTTATAGGCAAGTCGTGGAAAGGACACGGTCTAACGCTTGTATAACACTAACAGGTAGAGATACGACAATAATTGTCGGCATGTCGGTGACTCATTGGTCCCGCTTTGTTGTTGCTTTACTTGCCCATGAACCTTTTTATTTGGCTGAACGTGTATCTCTGGAAATAAAGACTTTTTAGAATGAGGAGAAAATTTTAGGCCTTCTTTGATATAATATCATAAAGCTTAGTTCAATAATTTATAGAACCTTTAATTTCTTTTTAATAAATTTAATTGAAAAGTTATTCCTGTCTTGCATATTTGCCTTTATTGATGCAAGTAACAATTTATTTTCTTGTTGAATCTATTTTACTATTACATCAACAAATACAAATTAAATAAAAGAAAAGATTTATACAGGATATAAGTAATGTTGCCATAATATTTATTAAAAGAATTTAAATATTTCACACAGTACCAAAGTCGGTCTAGATAGGGTCGCGACATTCGGCCGTATTGCTTTGACGTGTTATGACGTCACATCTCCCATTTTTCGGCCATGTTGTTCAGTGCCGGAGATATACAGTTGTAAATTCTTTTACGTTAAATAAAAAACATTTGGAATTACATCTTTCAACAAATATCACTACCAAAACAATGCAAAATGAAATGCGAAAATTCTAGACACCACTGGATTGATCATCAGCTATGATTTTACCCAGTCTTGCCAACTTTTTCCGTGGAGTGCCTTTCCTGACGCCCCCGACCTCGAACCACCTAAAAGTTCAGGATATGTCGCAACCTTATAAATATAAACTAACCTTGGTGGCGACCTTGTTGAGTACGGAATTTCATTTCTTCCGAGTCTTCTTGCGTTATTTTTCTCCCTCAAAGTGTAAAGACCCTTGGCAGTTTCTTTTGTTCTAAATGTTATTTGTTTATTAATTGAGCTTATAAATAAAACACAATTAAAAAAAAAACTTTATACAATTTAATATGAAAAATAGGTGGGTATATTTTTATTAACACATTTTAAATGATGCTTACGTCATAAGAAACAATACAAAAAAAATCTAAATCGAAAGCATTTTAAAAATAACGTATTTTTAACAAATACCTTAAACAATGATAAAGTAACTCTTAAAGGAAAAAGAAAATTTTATAGATGCATGTATTATATGGATTTATGAATTCTTTTGCAAGATTGATGTGATGACTGTTTTAACTTCCGTGTACTGCCTTATTCCATACTCTCCCATTTCTCTACCGTGACCTGAATCTTTGTAACCTAAAAAACAACGAATTTACAATAACATCTACAATATACCCATAAATAGAGTTTACAAAAGGACAAATAAATCATAAAATATATATTAATTACCATAATATAAGATCAAAAAATACTTTTTTCGTGACGGGAAAAACAAATTAACATTGTATCTGTGTTAACAAGTACTAAAATGTGAGTTTTTATAAAATTACTTTTTTCCCGGACATACATATACGTAAGTAAAGGTAAATATATAATTTCAGGATAATGTATTATACTGAACAACGTTAAATTACAGAAATTCATTGACAGATACTAAATAATTTCCTTAAGGGTTTCCATAGTAGTACAAGGTCTAATTGTGTTTCAAATATACCAGTCGACAAGTTTGAAACTTATGATTAATTTTCTGACTTTATTATTATGTTTTTTTCAATAATTCGTCGTTTTTTCTCATTAAAGAAAAAATGTGTATTATACACGGAAAATTTTCAGATTTTGGCTCTCGGTTTATTGTTTCCCTACGCTTCGCGTCGGGAAACAACACAACCTCGAGCTAAAATCTAAAGTTTTTTCCCTTGTTTAATAAATAACCATTATTTAAGGCATTTCTAAAAATCGATTTTGGGTTAACCCGATCCATGAAAACCCGTTTAAAAAAGGATCGGCCAACCTCTAGCCGTGTTTATAAATTAATCGGATCCATAACTCGGGTCGAATCCCGCTGATCCAGGTGAAAGCCAGGGTTTCGTCGGGTTAAACAGAAGTGTCAAAATCAGCTGTTTCGTTTTTAGGTTCTAATAATAATTTATGTCGTTTTAATAAAAAAATAAAATGTACGAAGTCTTAAATGGAGGTGTTTGTACACTAAATTTTCTAACAATCTAACATAATATAAAAAGTCAATCCTAAGTAAGGTACGATATATTGAAATTTTATTTTGTCATGAAAACCTTTCGGTTTTGTTATAGGGATTGCTGATAAAACGTACATTTTTACTCCAATAATAAATATTACCGGGTATTGCTCCGTCGAGCGGGACATAGGGAATCCCATGTAAATTTTGAAGTAGTCAAATATTGGCTTCCCTTAATATTTTAGAAAAAATGCTATTAGGATATATTGAAGAGCACAATAAGTTCCACTCAAAATGAAAATTTGAGCATTTTTCAACCAACCAGTAAAGAGTAAACTGCTTAAATACTTCTGCCACGTAGTATCTCATTATGCACCCTGTACTCTAGAAATCAATAATAAAAACACCATATCGATTTATCAGCGACAATTTAGATCATTAATTTATAATGTCATGGAGACCTGGCTGGCCAAGATATTGCGTGGTTCGGGCCTATGATGTCGTATTAAATGCGTTGTTCAAGTATTCGCGCACAGCTCTGGTACTGTGTGCTGGGCAGCCATCCATTTGATACCAAGTCTCTTGATTTTCACGAGCAAGGTTGTTCAAAGCAGGCAAAATATGTTTCTCTAAAAGTTCCAGAAAGTACTGTGCATTCAAATTTCGGTCAAGGAAAAACGGTCCAAGGATATGGTGGACGCCAAAACATTAATTTTTTGTGGATATTGAGTCTTTGTCTCAACAAATCGATTTTGGTTTTCGTTACTCTAGTACCGGCAATTTTGAATGTTGGGTTCGTTGTTCAATGTAAAAGTGCATTCGTCAGTAAAGCAAATATGTTGTAAAAATCTCTGTTAGTGTTTGTCCTCTCCATCATCTCAAAGCAAAATTCTTGTCGTCGTATTTCGTCTTCGTCTCTTAATTCTTGGTGTCTTTCGTACTTGTAAGCGTGGTATTTACATCTTTTTAAAATTCGAGATATTGTGGTGTGGTCTTGTCCAGTAATGTCCTCCAGTTGTCTTGTGCTAATGTTTCCTTTGACCTCCTCTACACAAAGTATCACGTCTAAATCCCTCTCGTTTTGTACAATTTGTCTCTGATTTTCACGTCGATTTTCTTCACATTTGCAATTACTGATTACTGTGCCTGTGGTTTTAATTTCTTTTATCGTCCGTTCTATTGTCGATTTACTTGGTATTGGCCTATTGAGAAAATAGGCAGCAAACATGTCCGCTACTCTTCGATAACTATTTCCCTGATAAAACCATTTTATAACAGTGATTTTTTTCTTGATTTGAGTGGTTCATTATTTAAAAATTATGTGATATTGATCTGACAACTTAAGAGTAAGAGGTTAAATATTTTTTCTGGTATTTTATTATAAACTTCTAATAATACAGGGCGCGTAAGAAGATAGGAGATTCGTAACTTATTTTAGCATTTATCTCTTAGCTGGCGGACTAACAAGAGCTGAAATTTGTACACTGGGTACAACTATTCGTGCTCTTTAAAAAATCTTAACAATATTTTCTTTAACACTGTATAAAATGCGAGAAAACAAGAAATTTATTTAAATATAATTATGCCTGAAAATGCTTTCTTTCCAAGAAAAAAAAGTTTTAAGAATAAAAATCCTTTTTCGCAAAATTTGATATTTTTCTTTTGACCATTACACAACATTTTTTGCTGTAAAATGTTTTTAATTTTTTTCTATGACGTATGAACAAAATTTGTATTGATTTTTTTTGGAGGAAAAATAGTGCGCCACTGCTATTTCTTTGCATCAATATTATTTTTGAAATACTCATTTACATTGGGGTTAATTTGGTCCCTTGATATTTCTTCGTACGAGGAACGGCTTTCGTTTAACAAAATAAAAGCCACTTTGATGCATAGCAAAATCGCTAAAATCTGATATGGTGTTATGTATGTAAAATTCGTTTTTGTTTAATTAGTATTAAATAAGGTCAATTACTTACATTACTGCAACTTTAATGTTATATAATATATATATAGTAATATAATAGTTTTCAGGTTCCTAAACCCATCACTAAACCTGATTTGGAAAACAAACGCAGAGCGATGCAGATATCTCTTTCGCAGGATTTTAATTTAATATTGGATTGGGGCGCCAAAAATCTCGTCCAGTTTAATGCATCCAAAACACAATCGTGTTCCTTGTCGCGGAAAAGTCATCAAATACTCATCCTCTACTTATGAGCGGCCAAGTTTTACAGAGCAAAGACAACTTCAATCTTGTGGGCGTTACATTTGAAAGTAACCTTAAACACATTAAATCTATAGCCACGGCGGCTTTCAAAAAGCTTGAATTTCTCTTCGAGCCAAAAAGTATTTTTCCCCTTCTAATTTATACACTTTGTATGTGTCTCAAATCCGACCTTCCTTGGAATATTGTTCTCATATCTGGGGCATGGCGTCCCCCACAACCCTAAGCATTCTTGATTCCATTCAAAGAAAAGCTATTCGTCTCATTAATGATCCTTCACTTACAGAAAGGTTTCCTCTCTTGCCCATCGTCGGGCTGTGGGGATTTATCGCTTTTTTATAGGTACTTCCATGGCTTCTGCTCTGAAGAATTGTCTAGTATAGTTCCTCTATTCACGGTTCCCAACAGAGAAACTCGTGGTGCCGCGCGTATACATTCCTATACGGTCCAACTGGACAGGCCCCGAACTTCCCACTTTGTTCGTTCTTTTATCCCTAGAGTTTCTAGAATGTGGAACCTGCTGCCCGCGGAGGTCTTTGCTTCCCCCAAATATTTAAGTATTTAAGTCTCGTGTCAACAAATTCCCTCTTACCTCGCTTATACGTTACACCCACGCCTTCTCGCGGTTTGTTCAAAGAGAAGAAAATAATAAAAAGTTGTCGTTCTTAGAAAGCTATTACACAGTCAAACACCTAACTTAGAAATAAAACACCATATCAGAGTTTACCCATTTTGCCATGCATCAAAGTGGCTTTTATTTTTTTAAACGAAAACAGTTTGTCGGACGGAAAAATATCAAGAGATCAAATTTAGCCCAGAGTAAAAGAGTATTTCAAAATAATATTGATTCGAAGAAAAAGCAGTCACATATCATTTTTTTCTTTCAAATAATTCAATACAAATCTTGTTCGATCGCCACCGGTAAATTTTTTTACAAACTTTTACAGAAAAATATAATGAATTGATCAAAAGAAGTATATCAAATTTTGTGGAAATACCTGGGTTGCTTTCAGTGACGAAAACTTTTGTGCGTCATGCTCCAGGGCTTGAAGCTCTTGAACTGCTCTAAAAAGTTAGTCACTGGAACGCACCCTTAGACAAGGAAAGAGAGATACTTTAAGAAATTTTAAAATTTCGTTGTTTTTAACCTTTCTTGGCTTTATAATAATAATCTCTTTTAATATCTAATTCCATTTTAAAAAATAATTTTTAAAAATCCATCCTTAACCATAAAAAACTCGTTTGAAGCACAAAAACCAAATGAGGGGTTGGTGCATGAGGGGCAAAGGGAAAGAAAAACGGAGTAGCTCAGGTGCATAACACTTTCCGTCACTGGAACGCCATAAAGTAGAACGAAATGCTCCTGAGCTACTCGGGAGCGCTCTATTTGCGTCACTGGAAAGCCACTCTGGAGTGGTTTTAAAGTTAGATAAAAAGGCATGTTTTTCTTAAATCTTTAACACCCTGTATCTCCAAGAGAAAGCATTTTTTCGGACATAATTTATTTTGAAAATTTGTTTTATTTTCTAGCATTTGATACAGTTTAAAAGGAAAGTATCAACTTACTTTCTTGGATTTGCCCTAGTTTTTCTGGAAAACATATTTTTTTATGTGGGTCTATT
This sequence comes from Listronotus bonariensis, assembly GCA_014170235.1. Taxonomy (NCBI): domain Eukaryota; kingdom Metazoa; phylum Arthropoda; class Insecta; order Coleoptera; family Curculionidae; genus Listronotus; species Listronotus bonariensis. The sequence continues at coordinate 19,339 of JACEGR010010303.1, forward strand.
TTTTAGATTGATGAAGAGCAACTAAACAAAATTTTGGGACTTATCAAAGAAGGAGAGAGACAAGGCGCTAAAATAGTATGTGGTGGTGAACGACATGGAGATGAAGGGTTCTATGTACAACCTACTGTCTTTGCTAATGTTGAGGACCATCATGTTATTGCAAAGGAAGAGGTAAGTAACATACATTATTGCCGGAAAATTCAAGTATGTACAGGGTTTTCAATTATGCTTTGACACCCACTTAGAGTGATAACTAAACAGGGTGAAAGAAAACTTTTTTGTGAAAGTTTTATAGTTTTTTATTCATTATCTTTTGACTCCCATCAGTTGTATGCTTAAAAGTAGGATTGCTTAAATTTTACCCTCTTCAATGTTGTTCCATTCAAAAGCTAAAGTTTGTGTAATAAATTAAGCACATTTTTTTATACGTAAGGTATATGGTTTCAC
>JACEGR010010304.1:0-19779 GCA_014170235.1 Listronotus bonariensis
CATTTTTAGGTTTAAAAGCAATTTTAAAAGTCGTGACTTAAGCACCACTATAATCAAGCCAATAAAAAAACTGGTAACTGATTTGTTGATTGACTGCCAAATTTTGAAGATGAAAAATAAAAATTGGGAATTTTGTCGTTGTTTATAAAAATATACCTATTAGATTAGATCAGATTACCTTGGAGGTGGATTGCAATCCTGCTCAGGTTTATTGTGTAAATTTTGTAAATTTAATAAATAAACATAAACGTGTTATATATTTTTAAAAAGCCTTTTAACAGGCAAAATAATTTATTAGTAAATATACATAGTTTTCCATTTAAAAATAACTAACATTGATCAATAATTCAAAAACAATAATATCTGAAAAAAATATGACTGCGCCACGGCATTCTACGAAAATATTTTATTTAAAAATCAGTTTTTACCTCTTTGATACGTTATCAGCCAACTGAGATACAATGGATACCTAATAATGTAAAATTTTTAAAATAACCCTGTAGCTCAGTAACTAAGTGGGCTATGACGGTGTTGTTTATGGCATTTTTTGTTTTACGAAAAAGTAGCTTAGGTTCGCGAAAAGTGCAAGGTTTAATCTGTAGTAATAACTGAGAAACCCGCTGGCTGTTGCAATCAAAATGGGATACCCTGTACATTCCCCACATTTAAATCCCTGAACCACAAAAATGTTTTAAAATTTAATAAAAATTCTTTAATAACATTGGAATCCCGTGTCGTCTAGCTCTTACATAAAATTTAGTTATTTAAACCATTTACGTAGGTCTCAGTGGCTTGCACAGCTCCGCTGACAGAATTGGGAAGTATAATTAATTTGACTGTCCACAAGGAATTTGGAAGACAGTGACGTAACACAAATATGATTTAAAATAGAAAAAAAAATTATCATTTTTAAAAAATAAAATATCCAAAATATTGCCTATTATTTACCCTAAAATAAATAATTTAAAAAAGTTTTACGACACTTACGGTACCTTATTATTTAGGCTTTAAGCATTTTAAACAGCCAAAAATATATAGGATGTAAGGCATCAGTATATTAAAAGGCTTACAATATAGCATAGGAAATGTCAAGAAATCTGAGTTGTTAAAAGGTAGAGAATGCTAACTATAAAATTTTAGCATTTATTAACCATTATAAAAAAAAAAGAACAAGAAATTTTATCGGCCAAGTGCCACGTTACTTAATTGTCACCAAAATTAAAAATATTTTATTTAATATTTTAATGTTGTTTTAATCTTTTTACATTTTTAATAAACAACCTACAAAAAAAAACTTAAAATCATTGACACTTTTAAAAATGTTGCCCATGTTCCTCTGGTTGAGGCGAAAACAGCACGAAAAAAAAATGATAAGCTAAACAAAAAGAAAACATATCTAGTATCATTATTATACATATACTCGGACACAGTGGTAAAAATGTAAGGTTTTTGCTAGTGTTAATTTTTTTGTTCATATTTTTAGTAACTACTTTATTCATTAACCTTTTCAAGTCTTCCTCGATGAAAAGAATGTGGACCAAAAATGTCTTGGTTTTAAGATAATGCCAGTTTTTCATCCTAATAATCCTAATTTATTATAAACTATGTTATTTTGGTATTTAATATATGATAAAGGTACCTGTTTAAATTTTGAATTGTTGTTATTTTTGATTTGTTTGTGATATTATTCTATTGCATATTACATTGTTTCCTTAAAAGAAACAAGTATAATATGTACTGTGGTTAAATATGTATATTGCCCATACACTTTCCATAATTTTGGCACAAAACCTTTCTGCAAACAAAAACCTTTTACAGATTGGTGGCCGTTGGCACAAGCCTTCTTCAAATTGGTGGACGTTGAGACAAGCCACCAAAGCATCGTTAAATAATATTCGAGGATGTCGATAGTAATGAATTTCTTTCCCTGCTACTTTAGACGTCCTAGTTATACACTTTGGTGGGCAAATAGTAAACAATTTTTCTTTTTGATTAGCTTGTCCTAATGATTTTTAAATATTCAAGCAGATATATCTAAGACAACACCATATTTTGTACATTGTAATTTAGATATTTACGCGAAAGTTATTTAAGGCTATATTAGGTCGAGTATAAAAAATCTAGGTTGGTTAAATGTGTGTTTTACCTAAATTAATTTGGGTTTTGGTGGTAAAATTTAAAAAATAGTAAAAGAAAATATTTAAATAAAAGTATTCATTCTTTCTATCAAAAAATACTTTAAAAAATTTCTCTTAAATGTAAATTTTAAATTTTATTTTATAAAAATTGTAGCGCCACTGATATTACACATCAATGACCAATTGTTCTTTAATCAATATAAGACTTGTTCAAAACCAAAGAAAAACCGTTGAATTTTCTAAATATTAGGAAGATAAAAGGACGAATCTTTTACACAAATAAAACTGGGGATTTGTAAAAAAACTATTAAAACTTTAATGTTCTGGTAGCTTTAAAGTTTAAACTTTTTAATCGTTATAACTTTAATTTAAACTATAATAAAAGCTGTTTTCTTAAGTATATTTTTTAAACAAATATGTTTTTAATACACTGAATTGTATCCGCAGTTGGTTTCTTGTAAAACATTTTTTAAATATTAATACTAAATAGGAAAAAATTGCTTTTTAATGTTTCAATAATTATTAAAGCATTACTCTACAATTGTTTCGCCTTTCTAGGGCTTCATCAAGAGAACTTCGTATACCTAATTTAAGAAATTAAAAAATCACTTATAGACAATACAACTCTTTCTACCAATGATCAAATAAATTTCGCAATAATGCCAATTATAAATAAATTTATTACCACATCTGGGCCGCATAATAAAACCCCTAATAATATTTTATAGACCTTTTTGGGAAAAACGTGTTAAATGATTCTGTTTGTAAATATTTCTCTTTTTTAAATTTAGTATACGAAGTACTCTTGACGAAGCCCTAGAAAGGCGAAACAATTGTAGAGTAATGCTCTAATAATTATTGAAACATTAAAAAGCAATTTTTTCCTATTTAGTATAAATATGTTTTTAAGTTAAAAATAAAATACTTACAGAAGTTTTATTAGGGATGTTATCTTTATATCTTAACTAATAAAAAAAAACAAACCTTTATAAATCATAAACATATTTTAAATATTTATATTATCTTAAACCAAATTTATATTATTTAATTAAAATAAATTTACTTATTAGTATCACCAATTTTTAAAAAGTTTTAATAGATATATCTGAAGAACTAACAGATCTTAAATCTACTGTCACATAAATTAAATAGATTTTGGCAAAATTAATAGTAACTTGATTTTTGCTTTTTTGATGTTGCGTTTACTGGTAGGGTCCGCGCGTTTAGTAAAGAGGCCACCGACGTCATCATTTTCTGCGCAAAATCTCCCATTGTCTCATCCCGTATTTAAAATGTTATTTATTTTTTTAAATCAAATCTCTAAAATGCCTACTTCTTAGGTAATGATACGAAGCCCTCGAAACCGCGATTGAATAAGAGTTACAGAAGATTTCGCGTAGATAATGGTGACCTTGGTAGCCTCTTTACTAAACGCGCGGACTACACAGAGCACAAATTTGTATTTAAATGAATTTTAGCAGACACTAAAAGAAATCACCTATTTACAATGTAAAATAAAGGGAAAAACTGTATGTAATTTTTTAAATACTTTATATTGTATTCTAAAATCGAGTACTCAGTATGATAGCGAATAAAAAATATTTTTTTACAAAATTATATTATTATTTTCTGCGTATACTTTCAATTTGATACCCGCAGTCTAAAAGTATTTAAGTTATTTTTAAAGCAACCTTAACGATTTTTCTTTAAAGACACAGCTTAACCTTTAACCAAATGCTTTTATAATCATACTAAATATTAAATTTAGTATTAACTAACTTATTTTTTATTAAGTGTTAATTTAAAATCAATGAAAAAGAAACAAAAATGTGAAAATTAATATATTCTAAAGTAGATTTACTAGTGTCTTATGTGAATAATAATGGACCAATAAAAACCCGTTAAATTGTAAATTTTATGCGCTTATTTTAAACCGATTTTAAATTATTGTGTTTTAATATCCACTTTAACAAAATCACTTACTTACTTAGCTAAAAATGCATGAATGAATATAAAATTTTGAATATACGAGAGCGAATATAAAAAATGATATAGAATAGACACCAATATATCAAACCTCTGGAGGCCAATCATTCTCTTTATAATGTATATATAAATACAGGGTGAGTTTTTTTCTATGTTTATACAGAAATCTTAGAGAACACTGCACACTTACAGATACGGTTAAATGAGAAAAAAACGTTGTTTTTAGAGAAAGGTTTAAATTACTTTTTGTTTCATCCAAAAAAAAACATGTTTACTTGATATTTTCAAAAAACTGTTTATTCCATTTTTTCTTCATTGGCTTAGTTTATATTTAAAATAAAGAAAAAGTGCAAATAATAAACTTGTTTATAATTATCTTCTTAATAGACAACTAAAATCCGATATTTAATTAAGTTGTCCGTTTTTGAGCTACGACATAACCTTACATTTTTTTTAAATGAAAACCATAGTGAGCTATAACATTTTTAAGAAAACCTCTCTATAAGTTTTTTTATGATGTATAAGAAAAATACTATATTTTAAATCTAACGTCGTTTTAAACATTTTTATTTTTAAACTGGTTCTTTATATCATTTAGCCTTGAACAATTAAACCAGATTTATTGACAATGACTTTTCTTTTCTTTTCATTTTATCCAGTACTATAAATATTTTAAATCAATTAATAAAAATATTATTTATTTTTTCTAATTTGAAGGCACTCACTTTTAGAAATAAAAAAATATTTAAATTTTTAATTTTTGAAAATTTTATTGAAAAGCAACAAGTAACTTGTTTCTTCAACAAGTTATTTGTTACCTATCGGTGAGCCGTAAAGATCAAAGAGTGTTGGCAAGAATGTTGTAGGAACTTGTTGCAACTGGTCTACATTAACGTTTTGGCATCAAAATTTACACAGTATTATTAAGAAATTGTTAAAGAAATCTACGATTAAACTAATAGATTTATTTAGAGAAAATAACGTATTGAGAAAAGTTACGTATTTATCGAAATAGCCACGTAGTAGGGCGTACCCTAAAAATCTCATCTTTTTCTTTTTCATTTCACTAATCAAAACTACACTAGCTGCAACAGCGAAAAGAACATCCTCTTTGTTTGGACATGTTTGAATGGACTACAAAAATGTTGCTTATGGCCATCAATTTATATATTTAAAAGGGGACGCTTTGAAGCTATTAACAAGTTATAGAAATATGTATTAGGAACAAGTTTTTGTAAAATGTTGCTAAGTGAGGACACGGCTTAACGAGACATTAGTAGTACGTTAAATCTGTTAAACTTTTATCACTGCAATAATAATTCATATAGTATTTTCAATTATTCTAAGCAAAAAGGAGGGATATTACTTCAAATATTATCAAAAATTACACTATTATTGCCAATACCTATGCTATTTCTTTCAAAACCAAAGTTGCTTTTCGGACACAACGCCTATACGTTATATTCATAAATAATAAATTATTTTTACGTAAACTGAGTTTCGCGAGTATATGAGAGTTAAAATATTCAGGGGTAGCGCTGTAAAAAAGCAATTTTTAACAATACTAGTTTACCTGTTTTGCGGCCAACTAGAATAACACACAAATTTAAAAATTGTAACCAAAACTACGTTGTTTTTATTTTTATTAAACTATAGGTATTTTATTATGCTTTGGTAAAAGCTTATAATAAAGTATTTTTAAAATGTCATAGCCAACTATGGTGTCCACTAAAAAAATGCAAGTTTATGTCGCAACTCAAAAATGGACGACCATAATAAATTAAATATCGAATTACACCTTTTTATTAAGAAAACAATTATCCTCAATTTTTGCATTTAAACTTTTTTTTATTTTAAATATTAACCAAGAAGGTACAGAGAAAAAGAATTGTAGGAAAAAATGGTCTTTTAAAAATATCCAGTAAGTCATGATTTTTTTGAACAAAACAAAAATTAATTTAAACCGAGCCCTAAAAACTAAAATTCTATTTGCATTTAATAATCTTTGAAGCTGCAGCTGTTTCTAAGATCTCTGTACTAAACTTCGAAAAAAACTTACCCTATATGACCAAATCCCTAAAATTTTCACAAACACATTTGTTGCCTTTTATCAGGTCTCCTGAGGAAGTCTTCCACGAGAGGGGCGCACGATGTCGCCTTTAGACTTTTGACTATTTCTTGTGCAACGAAACTATTGGTGCTAATTGACTGCTAGACGACTGAAAGCATTGTAAATTATCATTTTTACCATGCTTTCGGTTTAGAAGCCCTCGTGTAAAACGGTGACTGTAAATGCTCTGAGCCCGCGTTTTCAGTTACTGGCAGTCCCTCTCTCTCATCTTGTTACGTCTTTAGATTTATTGTTAAAGAATAAATGATAAACAATTATTATATCTATCTATAATACTGTCCTATATTTGTGTGTGTAATTTTTTCGTGATTACCATTAAATATTATTAAAAATAAGATTACCAATATAAATAAATCGATAATATAATTATATAAGGACTTTTTTTATTACATTCCTTTTTACATTAAAAATGTGTCCCAAAAAGGTGCATAAAATTTCTACCTTAAATTCCTTAGGCTTAAATACGATAATTTAACCCAACTTGGACCAAAAGTGGATAAGGATACAGTGTGTCAAAAGTTAATTATTGTTTTGGTTTTTTATTAATACTTAGTTTTAATAAAAGTGGGTGTATTGTCACAACATTCGGCTACGGTAAAAAAGAAAAAAGGGGTAAAAGGTAAGATATAGTAATCGGTTATTAATTTTATTGTTTTACTGTAAACTCTAGAAGGCGCAACCTGCAGTATCTTAGACAATTTAAAAGCAAAATAACTTTTCTTTTTAAATTAAAAACATCATTTTTATATAAAAAAGTATACAGTGTGTCCAAAATTGGTAGGAAATGTATTGAAATATTGAAAACCATAACAGATAAAAAGATGTTTAAATGGAGAAAGTTGTGGGCCATTTAATGGTTAATCTAATGCCGTTTTGATAACGGCCGTATCTTGTTTGGTTTTTAAGTTATTTTAAAAAACTGAAAATAAGCATTTTAGAAAAAGTACCATGGTTTTTTTATTTTAAATAATTATTAAAATCTGTAAAAATAATTGGGGCAACTTTTTAAGAGCAATGTACTTCAGTATTTAGATTTTTATTTTGACGTTAGTAGCCATGCGTTCGCAAGCCATTAGCTCTAGAAACACTTGCCATTCAATTTCAAATAAAGGCCTATATTAGGAAAGGTTATGCAAGTTTATTTCCTAACTTCTTTAATTTTATGCACGCAAACAAAGATGGATTTTTACCTTGTGTGTATTGGCACATTAAAATATGTGGTAATGATATCAAGCTGTTACCTTTCTACTAGAAATATATTTATGTGCTCAAAAACATTTTATTATCCATAAAACACAGAAACCTAATTCAAAGTATCCAAATTGTAACGAACACAATTATTAAAAAACTAAATTTTACTTACATACTAGTTTCGAAATGTTTTTTCCACTTATTCTTAATAGGTAAAAATTACATTGCGTATGGAAGTATAAACAACCCCTACGAAAAAACTAGTTTTAAAACAATAATATAAATTGTAATACGAACAAACATTAAAAAAATTTTGCAGATTGTAAAATAACCTATTATGATTTTATAATGGATGAGCTGCCATAAGTAAGTTAAATCTTTTGAAAACATTGTTTTTTTAAAAGTGGTAATTATTAAATAAATAAAAAAACAAAGAGCATGCTGTTATTTAAAATAGTAGATGTAATAACTAAAATGTGTTTTTTTTTAACTGTGTTTGTGCCAATTAACAGACATAATGAATTTGGATTTTGTATGTTATGCTATGGGTAATAAAATAAAAAAGAATGTTTTTGAGCACATACACACTTTTTTCATAAAAAGTTTACAGCTTGATTTAATTAACAGATATTTTAATGTGCCGATGCACACAAGCTAAATATCCATCTTTGTTTGGGTACATAAGTTTATAGAAGTTGCATTGCCTTTCCCAACATAGGTCCTTATTGGAAATTAAATGGTAATTGCTATTTTTGACATAAAAATTAAAAATACCCATAAAGTGTTTTACATCATTTTAAAGGGAAAAAAATGTTCCTTAAAAATGTACAAAAATAGCCGCTTTAAGAAAAACGAAAGTTGATGATGGTATCTCAAAACCAATATGTTGAAATTAAAATCTGAATACTGATAAGCATTGCTCTTAAAAAGTTGCCCTAACATTGTTTTTACAGATTTCCAAAAATATTTTTAATAAAAAAAATACAGCCCTTTTTAAAAATGCCTTTTTTAGTTTTTCCAAAAAAACTCAAAAACCAAACAAGATACGGCTGTCAACAAAATGGCATTAGATTAACCATTGAATGGCCCACAACTTTCATTATTTTACCATCTTTCTATCTCCTATAGTTTCCAATATCCCAATACATTCCCTACCAATTTTGGACACACTGTATTTAAAAGTTAACTTAAGCAGCCGTTAAAAAAAAAAAATCACTTCCTAAATGGATATTATGATGTATTTCAGAATATGATGCTAATCATTAAAGGTATAAGTCTTTAGATCTTTAGATCAATTTAGAAAGAAAATTTTAAACAAAAAATGGCCCAACTTTTAAGATTCGGGTAATTAAAGTTAAAAAAAGCTCTGCTCAGTGGTAAACCACTCTACATATTAAAAGTTTACATTTTGGACATTTTAGGTGTATTTATACTTCCTGTGTAATGACGCCAATATATATATATATATATATATATATATATATATATATATATATATATATATATATATATATATATCAATTGTTTTTTCTAATCTTCAGTCTTAAAGAGCGTGAAAAATGCTACTAGTTTGCTAATTTAAACTATTTCGTATTCCAAATAATAACGAAGTTACCAATAACGGACACTTACTTTGGATGACCCTGTATATATATGTATATATATATATATATATATATATTTATATATATATATATATATATATATATATATATATATATATATATATATTTAACAAAATTAAAGCATATTATACACATTCTTTCTAAAAATAGTTATTTTTAAAATAGTATCTAATACAATATATTAGAAAATATACTGGCTCAGCTAAGTCAAAAGGTATATATGCCTGTAAAGCAACAACAAATTGGGACCGACGCAGAAGGCATTAAGATATGATGTTTTTAAGACAAAAATCATGTCATATACTGAAAAAAAATGTCCCTCTAAGGAAGGATTTTTAGATTAATTTTAATAGGTGTCGGTAAGCATTCAACTTTTCCCATTAAAATAACACATAAAAAAATATGTATTTATTAAAAATACCGTTTAAGATATATTTTAAATTACTATAAAAACTATGTAAATTATAAACTAAACGCTAATAAATAATTTGGTAAGTCCTAGCTACCACACCGCACCAATCGTCTCATTATCCTGGGGTATTGATCGAACTAATAATAAAATCGTTGAGCGTAGCGTATCCAGAGTTGGTATTATGATTAAAATTTTTCGTTCCCAACGATTTTATTATTTGTCTAATCAATATTTCATACCCATGCTTGAATCCCAATTCTAATTTGAAAAAGTTCTTTGTTTAGTTTTCTATCCAATTTTTTCAGAATGAACTCTATCTAGCCCTTTATTTAGATACCCATATTAAGGTAGTTTCTTTAATTAATTTTTTTATAGTAAGCTTTATTTTACCCATTAAGCCCTTTTATTTTATATCCATATTAGGGTACTCGCAAAAAAAAATGTAATCCGTCATTTTGTGGCGGATTTTATTATTTTAGAGCAACCTCTACTCTACCAATCAAGCTCTTTTAACTGATACCCATATTGAGGTTCTTGTGAAGTATGTAATTCGCCATTTTGTATCGACGGCCATCTTGGATATACAATGTTATATATCAACAAACAAACCAGAAAAAAAATTTAATAAATAAAAAAATAAATAAATAAATAAATAAATAAATAAATAAATAAATAAATAAATAAATAAATAAATAAATAAATAAATAAATAAATAAATAAATAAATAAATAAATAAAATAAATAAATAAATAAATTAATAAATAAATATTTAAATAAATAAATAATTAATTCATTTTTTTAATATTTAATAATAATTTATTTATATATTTAATGAGATAATTAATTAATACGTAAATAAATAAATTAATCAATAAATTAACTGTGCAAGCTAAGTAAGATCATTTAAAAATTATTTTTTTATGTGGTATTTATATGATAAACTTTAAATGCTTACCGACACGTTTTAAAATGAAGCCAAAAATCCTTCTATGCAGGGACATTTTTCCTTGGTGTGTCTACGTATGTAAGTTGGCGTTATATTGAAAACTTTTTTAATAATAATTTTAAGAAAAAAAATATTTTTATAAAAGTTTTGCATGGTGCAGAACCTAAAAAGCATCTAATAGATATTAATTTTATTTAATTTAGAAGTAAAGTACCTATTTTTGTGCTAATATCGAAAATTGTTATTAGGAAAATATGTTTTGAATTAAAAATACCTTTCAAATATGCAATGTTAGTCATTTACCAAAAATACATATTTCTGAATGATTTATTTTGCAACAATGGTTTAAGGTTTGCACCTTAGTTCAATACATTTTATGATGACAAATTTTATGGGACAATTTTAAATATATATATTTTTTTAATTTAGTGTAATCAAAATAAGAAAAATGGACAAGGCACTAATGTACAAACTTAAATTTTTTTGATTAAAAAAAATATATGAACAAACAAATCCTTAAAAACAAAATTGCATATTTAGAAGTAATTTTTAATTCAATACATTTTTTTTCTAAAATACTGGTACATATTTTATTCATGCGCAAAAATTACAATTTTGACCAAACCTCGTAAATAACTGACAAACTTGACTGTGGTGTTAGCATGCAAAACTTTTTATAAAACATATTTTTTTGTAAAATTACTAATAAGAAAGTTTCCCATATGACGCCAACTTTCGTAAAGACACACTGTATAAGTTCATTTTTACACCTAAATTTAATTAAGGTTAGTTTTTGGCTCACCCTACTATACACTTATATTTAAAAAATAATTAAAGATAAATTACGAACAGTAAAAAATTATCTGGTAAATGTGGGTATTCACAAATTGTTAGAGTTTAAACCTAAATTTAGGTATGCCATATGATATGATACGTAGTTTCAAATATCTTATAAACAATTTCAAATTTAAGGGTTGCTAACAAAATATGGATAAAAGTATTGAGTTTCACAAATATACTAGTCAGTAGTTTACACAAACTTTATTATGGGATAAATGCATGATAAGTTTATATTAAAAATAAAGTTTATTTTAGCACTAATATTAGTACTGCTTTAACATTTAGAATAATGGTTTAAAATAGTAAGTATATTTTGTTTATTAAAACACAAAACTATGATGTAGTGCAAATACAAAGCATTTAGAAACTTTGGAAAAGATACATAATATCCAAGAAAATGCAAGAACCAAACAAGAATAAATATTAAAAAAAAGAAATAGGAAAATTCAAATAAGGTGCGATACTAAAACTTGAGAAAAATAATTCAGAGCAATATTCTAAATATCATAATTAACAAACTAAACTTGGGGTTTTTTGGTTTTCTGTCTATTATCAATAATAAATAATAATACTTTAAGTTCTTAAAAAAACATATTTTTATCAACTTTAGATAAATAAATTTGTAGATAATCACAAAAAAAAATTACCGATTTTAAAAAAACAAATAAAACTTACTAAACAGTTAAAAAATAAATAAAAAAAATGAAGTCAAGTAATAAAATATGTAATGAAAGTACAAAAACCTTTTGCTTATTTACCTATTAACATTTACTACTTTAGCGCATATGTTATTACCCCACTTATTTTTTCTTTTTAATTTTTACCTTTTTAGTGATTTTAATTTATTTTTGGTTTAGTTCTTGTCAATTTTTTGCCTTCTGATTTATGAATATTACCTACTATTTAATCGTTAAACACACCAAAAAACTTTTGAGAGCACAAAAAAAGGTCCTTTCCTTCGTAGCGCCTTTATTTTGAGTGCCAGGCGCCTTACTTCACTACCCGAAATAAAATTTGATGACCAAAAAAAAGGTCATTTCCTTCTTTTCGTGCCTATTTCATTCCAAAGCACCTTATTTACAGAGAAATTAGTCACCAAAAATCCCGATCCAGCCTAAACTTTTTAAAAATTTCCCTGCCTAGCGCCTATTACTCCCCTGTCTGGCGCCTATTTTTCCATGGCGCCCTAGGCTGTAGCCTAGTCAGCCTAATGGTTAATAGGGCAGTGATTATACTTTAAAAAGCGATGACAATCCTTTAGCTGGTAAAGACCTTTATGGGTATTCCATCAAAGGTATAGCCTTATTTTTATTTATTTATTTTTTTTTTTTTTTGGGTTACAAACAGAAGTAATGTCTTAAAACAGTAACAACTATTTACATATTTATTAAGAAAATAATAATCTTTGGTAACAAAACAACAAACAAAAAAACATACATTTGTAAGACCTAGCGGCAAAAAGTGATACTACATCGTAAAAATCTACAGTAATCATAAGGATCAGGTGCGTAATATAATTATTTATTTAATATAACAAATTAAAAAAAACAACCAGAACTAACCATGATCATGTCCCACGTCAACCCATGTCAATTATTCATATACACGTCCCTTTACACCTCACTGTGCTTTCGACTGTAGTACCTCTGTTAGTTCGGTAAAAAGGATACATTTTTACCAAGGTTGTGGATTTTAAATGCTCTGACCTTTAAGCATATACCAGTCTAAGAGGAGCCTTGCCGCACGAACAACGAAGGGCTAGTACTTTTTCTCTTGCGATCCTGACTAGGTTTTTTTATAGGACCACTGTGGAAGTGTACTTTTTCAAATAAAAAATATATTTTTAAATCGGTCCACAATTGACAAAGTAATCGCGTAACATACACACACAAAAAACATACAGGCGAATTAATAACCTCCTTCTTTTTAAAGTCGGTTAAAAACTAAAATACTGGGCTACTACCGACTTGGTTATTTTTAATTTATTTTAGGTGTAAAAAAGTATTCTTTTATTTATAAATGCTAAAAAACAAAAGCAAATCTTTATAAAGCTCAAGAAAAAGGAGAGTTACGAAAACTTTTTTAATTGCTATTGTACCAAAAGGCTTTTAAAAAGTATAAAATGGCTGGCGTTCGGTTTTCAATTGTAATATTACTAGTGTCTTATTTATTATTAGTTTTTTTTGAGACCACAAACAATTTAAAAAATTATTCTAAGCCAGGCAAAGAATACCTTTCCTAAAATCGTGGCAAAAAAACATAAAATAATTTAGGCACGTGCGATATTCCGTAAAAAAATTACACCAGCATTTTTTTATTTTTAGAAGCCTGCAAGTAATATTGTTACTTGTTACTATAGCAATTAGAAAATCGGACAAAATTATTTTGAAGGCCTAGAAATGTAACGTAAAAAAATATTTTTTCATTTTCTTGCAGAAATATACAGTGCCCACCATATATATTGAACCATTTATAAAAGTGGTTTATTTTTAATTTCTTATAAAAAAATCATTGACAAAAATCTCCGCATAACTTGCTTAAAATTAAAAGTTGCAATTTTTTAAAAGCAGAACCCTCTATTTAAAAATTGGAAAAGAAACTTTTCCGACTTACCTTATATAGAGATTAGATCAAGCTAAATTAACCATCGTAAATAATTCAAATTAATTTTAAATTTTGAAAAAGTGTCAAAGCTTTGGTATTTCTTAAGCATTTAACTACATTTAAACCGGACTACTCCAATTTTTGGCAAAAATATCTTTTTTGCGATGTTCTATGCTCTCAAGAAATTCACAAAAATTCGTGCAATAATTGTTATTGTAAGTCCGAAGCACATTAACGTTTCTATAAGAAAATAGCCAACCACGCATTATTTTTAAGCAAAAAGCAAACAATTCGAATTTGTTTGATGTTGCTCCAAAAATAAAATTTGGACTTGTCCGGTATTTGCCCTAAAGTCTTCATTTAGGTCACTTCAAAAAACAAACGTAAATTTGGGTTTTTTTAGTTCAATAGGGCTAAAATTTAAAATCCCTTTAGACTAATGTTCCACATCGTTTTCATCTTATAGAAAACTTCTTTACTCATTATATTTTTGTATGTCTTCATTTTGAGATTAGGATTAATTTAAATTAAATTTAAAAAAAATTAAACTGTGTCGGGTAAAATCATAATCACAAATTCATATTTTTCATGAGTAAAGGCGTTTTTGTAAGGCAAAAATAATGTGAAATACTGAGCTAAAGGTATTTTCAAATTTTACCATTATTGAACCAAAAAAAAAGCAAAAATTTACGTTTGTTTTTGAAGTGATCCAATATTACTTATTGTTATAAGAATACCAAAGCCTATGTTTTTTTTTTAAATTAAAGGGCAATAAAAATAAGTTACGATTGTAAATTTAGTTTATTCTAATCTATATACAAAGTAAGATTAAACAGTAAGTTTTTTAAATTTTTGAATAGAAGGTTCTGCTTTTGAAATTTGACAACATTTAATTCTAAACATGTTTCTTAAAAAATATGTTTTCCTTAGCTTAAAAATAAAAGTATGTGTTATGTCATATTCGTTAATTTGTCCCTATCTGGTATATGCTTTGATTTATTTAAATTTTGATTAGTGTTTTGTCAGTGTCAGTATATGCAGAGGTTTTTATCTGGGATGCATTTTTTGGCAATTAAAAGTAAAAACGTTTTTAATATGATTTACCTCTATATTAGTTTTTATTTTTTAGACCCTAAGATATATGCCATTTTGAGACTTAAAAACGTATTTTATTTTATATTATGTTGCATCTAAGATAATAAAAGTTGTAAAAAATTATATTTCTAAATAATGTATGTGAATTACAAACATACCCTAAAAAAATTATGAAGAAGGTAAAAATTCAGATAAAAGCTTTTTCTTCGTACTTTAAGTACTGCGGACGTTTCGTAGAGAGCTACATAGCTTTCCCAGGTGTGGCGTCTTTTATCCTCGGTAATCAAGTAAAGAATTATGCTAAATTAAAGGCATCTTTCTTCTGAAGCTAAGCCCTGAAAACCTTATATTGCGACATTGCACTTAATAGATGGTATTTATTTGGGTACACGCCAAAATAAAATTAAAAGTACTAAAAAACCAAAAAAATTTAAACAAGTAAACAGATAATTATAAATCGACGTTTCGGTGGCAAATCTGCCACCGTTGTCAAGACAAATGAAATAAAACTAATAAAAATAAAAACTTTCTATTATTTAGGCTTTAAAATTCACAATTTTTCTGTTTTTCTGGGATATTCTGAAAACTTTGACATTAAATGTCAAAACATGTTTGTTTGGTTATAGTGTCATAGTGACATAGATAACTGGTTGCTGGTGTAATGATTGTTTATTTTACAAAAAAGGTGAATAGTTAGTTAATTTTTAGTCTTCCTGAAGATACTTCAGTATCAAGCAAAGGCAACCAAGTGTTATTTAAATTAACTGAAATTGATGCTACACAATTATCTTTATTTAATAATATATACGCACTATCTTTGATTTTGCGTTTTTTAGAACAAGTTTCCTTTGCTAAAATGCTCGAAGCATCCCAGTTTATTCTATGATTGTTATCAAATGCGTGTTGGCAGATTTTTGATTTATGAAATTCTGTGTTTTTAATGTATGATCTGTGTTCTTTTATGCGTTTGGCTAATGGTCTACAAGTTTCACCTATATAAAACTTATTGCATTCGCAAGGTATTTTATAAATGACATTTTTGTATTTTCATTTAAGTTGTATGGTTTTGTTTTTGTTATTTGAGATCTGATTGTGTTTTGTGTTTTAAAGATTGTGAAATTGTAGACCATTAGCCAAACGCATAAAAGAACACAGATCATACATTAAAAACACAGAATTTCATAAATCAAAAATCTGCCAACACGCATTTGATAACAATCATAGAATAAACTGGGATGCTTCGAGCATTTCAGCAAAGGAAACTTGTTCTAAAAAACGCAAAATCAAAGAAAGTGCGTATATATTATTAAATAAAGATAATTGTGTAGCATTAATTTCAGTTAATTTAAATAACACTTGGTTGCCTTTGCTTGATACTGAAGTATCTTCAGGAAGACTAAAAATTAACTAACTATTCACCTTTTTTGTAAAATAAACAATCATTACACCAGCAACCAGTTATCTATGTCACTATGACACTATAACCAAACAAACATGTTTTGACATTTAATGTCAAAGTTTTCAGAATATCCCAGAAAAACAGAAAAATTGTGAATTTTAAAGCCTAAATAATAGTAAGTTTTTATTTTTATTAGTTTTATTTCATTTGTCTTGACAACGGTGGCAGATTTGCCACCGAAACGTCGATTTTTAATTATCTGTTTACTTGTTTAAAATTTTTTTGGTTTTTTAGTACTTTTAATTTTATTTTGGCGTGTACCCAAATAAATACCATCTATTAAATGAATCCGCCAAACTACAGAACATATCTTCGACATTGCACTTATTACCGATGGGAGGGGAGCTGGCAAATTGACTAGGATTAAAGCCATGAACAAAGCGGTATCCAGTATGATAGTAATTTTTTTAACCCACACCTATTACAGCTGTTTAAATAAAATAAATGCACATTATTTGAGAGCATATAATTAATAAATAAAAAGTGAAAAAAAAAAACAAGTGCAAAAAGGCTGTAGTTTAAATAAAGTATTTTTTATGTAAAGGTTTTTTTCGATATTTTAACAAAAGTAAGAAATTTGTATCTTTATTAAGTAAAATAGGTAATAAAGAAAGTAATTAAATTAAGCATGTCCGAGTGGCCAAAACGTTGGTTATATTATTTGTCGCTAAAATCAATGGCTTAATAAAATAGTTATTAAAATGTTTTTAAATTCTGAAAATTATATTAGAGAGTCCTGGTATTTAATTTTGTTTTAAATCTACAAACTTAATAAGAAGAGTGCCCTAGAAAAGAAAATGGATTAAAAAACCGTAATAAAAGTTTTCTATGTTAAACAAACGCTAAAAATTAATATGCAGCTAGGGCAAAATTCCAGTGCTTTAAAAATTACGCGGGTCACAATAACACCGCAAAAACAGAATTTTAAGGGTGTGTTTTGATAGAAATTTAATGAACTGTTTGAATAAATGCAAATAAATATGAAACTTATGCGTCTGTGTTTGTCAATATGTTACGTCTGTTTTATGGAAATTAAAGAGCCAGATGCGGTACAAACTAGAATATTTTACTGGCATTTGCATTAGTCTGTGATAACTGAGTAACAGAGGTTTTCATGAACAAGAGAAAGGGCCTTGTTTGAGTGATGCGGGTAGCGTCATTATTTTTACATCTGACACTCTGACACTAACTACATAATACGGGGCAAATGGTTTAAACTAAACTTAATTTAGAGTCTAAAATTCTGGCTTAAAATTTAACCATATAAAGCTACTTCCGGGGAAAATTCTATGATATTGCTGTTAGACGTTAGTTGCTTAATAGCAACCTGCTTTCTTTAACTGCTATGTAGTGTATTTAATTTTAAACGGTTATGCGCTTTAAAATTAGCAGCTAGTTATGTAGCAATTAATATACACGGCAAGACTGGAAAAGTGGGCTAGTGATGGCAGCGCAGACTGAGCGACCGAGCTATTGGCTGCTATTGACCAAATGTAGAGTTGAGTGCGATTCGGTTATTCGTTTATTATTTAATTTCTTTCTAATATATTGCGATTAACTACTGCGAATAATAAACGCCAACGATAAATTCAGGGATAAAATGTCACTTACCGTTACTAGCAGCGGAACTTGTGTACTGTAGTATTCTACAAATCGACTTTATTCTACCTCACTCGCACTCTGTGTTTAAAAAATACGATTGAAGTCGATCAAATTAGTCGTCTATTAGCGAGGTCTCTGAATGTGTAGAATTCTAGCAAAATTTTAAAAGAGTTGAACATAGCCCTAAAAATAAATTTAGGTGTTCGTTACTTTGCTATGATTTATATATTTATTTGGTTGTTTTTGTGTTATTAGATTGAAAATTTTTTTTTATTGGTTTTTACAATGATAGAAAAACATAATTTTAGTTCTAGCTATGTGTTTACTATCCAACCAATGTGACCTTAATTTTTGCAAAGATTTACAATTGAATGAGGCTTATTTGGTATTGAATTTTTTAGTTTAAATTAATTGGTCACATATTTTTGCTTTACTCTTTACTGATTAAACTTATTTACAGTAGGGAACACTAATACCTATTTATTTGAAAAAACAAGTTAAGTTAATCTTCAGAAAAATTTAATTTTATAAAAGAAGTATCCGATAGACATAATAACTGCTAATGCCATAGTCCAAAATTAACTCCAAGAGTAAAAGAAAAAAAATATTTTGTTCCGTGTTAAAAACAATAATTAAAAACTGAATTGCTCAATAATGATATTTTCGTAAATCTAATTCGCAATAGCTGTATGTGTGTCCTTTTTCATCTTGCACAGTTAAACAGAGAAGTATTAGTACACCTTTAGACATTTTAGGCATATTTCTTATGTTTAGTCTATTGTGACACAGGGTATTAAAAGTGCAATTATCAACTTCTCGAGTAGAAATGGACGATAAAAAGCGAGGTGTAGAATTTTATAAAGCACGAAGTCAGTCCCGCTGCAGGTTATGAATTTTGGATGTGTTAGTAAAAATATTATTTTTATATTTCCCATAATGTATGTGTTACTGGAGCATTCAAAAGACTACTTATACTTCATTAGACGATAATTTGGAAATATTATGTATAAAATTATACTAAAAATGTGCTAATAAAATAGCAGCTATTTTAAACTGCCATTTTGTTTAGCAGTAGCAGAAGCACCTGTTAAAGCAAGATAAGGGGTTTAGCACAACACTAGTTGGTGTATAATTATTTTAATATAAATTTGTTTTTCTTTATTTAAAGCTTGGTAAGCAACCCTAAAAATTATTAGATAGGATCTGAAAAAATATAGATTTTTTTAGCAACTGTGTAGCAATTTTGTAGAAAAGCTTAATCAAATAATAATTTTACATTTTTAACAAATAAAAGAAGAGCTTGGGTAAATTTTTGTTTTTTAAATGCTTGGAATTTTGTTTATTGCACATACAGAATCAGCCAAACAGAAGTCGTTAATAGGCAATGTAAGAAAAAGAAAGAGTCTAACGTGAATACATATGCATGTAAACATTTCGCATTGGATAATGATTACTCATCCTTTGTAGTCGCTTTACTCGCCAATATCCCATTACTTGTTTGCTTAATCAGTATGTACAGGGTGGCTCGAATTCGACGCTCATCATTGGGATTTCGGAAACCGTAAGAGATACAGGATCGGTTAAATGGAGACAAAGTTGCGCAATTTGATGCTTAATAAAATGCCGTTTTGCTTTTAAAAAATTCCGAGTACTTCCGAAGATATTCGAAAAAAACCGGAATTTTCAATTTTGGTTTCTATTGTTTCCTGGCTATATTGGTTCAGATAACTTAAAATGGAAAACACGTTTT
>JACEGR010010305.1:0-19779 GCA_014170235.1 Listronotus bonariensis
TCTTTATTTATAAAATCGAAGAAGAAAATGTACTAATATGTAGTACACATGGCAATAACAGTTAAAAATTTTCTATAAATATACTTGGGCATTTGGTACCATGGGCTACGCGAGACCAGTGCGCCCTGACCTGCGGAGGGCAACCGGTACGGACTGACAGGACTTTTTGTTTCTTGTTTTAGGTTTGTGCATTTTGTCAGTTTAGGTTTTGGTCACGCCAATTTTCGGCCAGATTACTGAAGTGTTTACAATTTTGTCTGTTCGTTCTTGTGAGGCAGGCTAGCCGCCTCCAGAGCATGTTGTGCAGAGTCATATACATTATGAATATAGTATTTATACTTAGATTTAAATGATTCAGTCTTCCAGGGCAACCCCACAATTTTCCTCGATTTTATTTTTATGAAACACAACTATTCAATTTACACAAAAAAAAGGAAATATTTCAAAACCACTCTTTATCTTCTTCTCCCAAATACATTAGCACCAGTAACAGTACATTAAGTCTATCAGCGCAACAGTGGCCTAAGCCCAAAAGAATAGTTTTGAGAAAATTGACTTTATAATTTTAGCGTTAAATGAAATTATTTTTTGATAGAAATTATGTAAATAAAAAAACTTTTTAATTTTTAATTTATGTTTAATATCGTTTATTTAATGAGCCTAATAAGTAATTGATTTTAGTTTTTTTAAGGAAAAAAATGTGGGTTAGAGCCACTGTTGCATTATTAAAATTGCTATAATGTGTTGGATAGCCTGATTTATTGGTAGTATATTATTACTAAAAAACAAAAACAAAATTAAAATATTTTATTAGAACGGGATATAATTATGGTAAACATTGAACCAAAAATACAAACACGCAAAATGTCAAAATATTGCTAGGCTACGTCTTCTTGTTCTTCGTCTCTATTATCTTCTTCCTCCTCTCCTTCCGAAAAAATCTCTTCTGAAGTATTGTCTGATGTTTTTAAGCTTTTATAAAATTCGTGATAAACCGGCGGTATGAAAGGAATTAACTCCAGAAGGTCTTTTTTCTTTTTAACGTCTATGTTGCGCCCTTTGGGATACAAGAGACTGAGTTCAATACTCTCCAAAGTTTGTATTGATCTTCTTTTTCAACACTAAACGAGTCGAATAGCGCATCTTCATTATTGGAGTACTTGTAAAATATAGAAAATGGCTCTGATTTTTTGTAAAGTAGCCACTGAATCTTAAGCCACTCTACTTTCGATTTATTTGCTGCTATTTTTCGATTAGTTAAATTTTGTTCCAACTTTGCTGTAGAGTAGAAGTCACTCGAAGACATTTTTATTACTTTAAAGGTGATCTTTTTCTGGATGATTCTACAACTTTCCTCCAATCATTTGGAATAAAGATGTCTCTAAAGAATTTTTTTGTTTCTCCACCAACCCAAAATCCTGGTCACAAGGTAGAAACGAGTGCCCACTTACTAAAAATTTATGATTAATTTCATTAACCGTGCTTAGTTCTGAGGACACAATGTAGCTGCATAAAGCTGCCATCTTAAAATTTCTATTTTGCCCACCGCATTGATCTGAATACATGATTAGTTTTTCAGTGCTGACATAGTTTTTAACAAAATGGAAAATGCATGAACCCACTTCTTGAGAACCTCTGGAAGCAACAGATTCGTCCCATGTGTACATAAACACTTCATTCGTGCCTAAATTATGTATACCGAGGCAGTACGTCCAAAGTTGTCTCTTATAATAGCAAATACCAGTAGATATGACGGGTGTTGGTAAAGTTTTCATGAGGTCAAAAGCTATGGCAGTTACTTCTTCTGGATTTGTCTTTGCAAAATCTCCATCTCTCTTCATACCATCTCTAGCAGAAGTTGCTTTTCGATGATGCAAATCCCGTTCCATTTGAAATTGTAGTTTTTCTGCATCATCCGTTGAAAACTTTATTTTATTTTCAAATAAATCGCACTTCTTGCACGAATCTTTTATCGGAGCGTGGAAACAAAGGTTAAATTTTTTTAAAAATATTTCTCTGAATATGAACATCGAGACAGGAGTCTCGTTTTCGAGCTCTTTTTCTTGTTTATAAAGTTCATACATTTTTCCAAGACTTAAATCTGGCGCTAAATACTTTCTGTGTGGGTTTTTGCGTCGAGTGTAATGGGACTAATACGCAGGGAATTTTTCAATAAATTGTATTACGCTCTGAACCTTTACATCTGGAGTTTTGTTTATAGATGGTCCCTTACCCCTTCCATCTACTGGTGCAGCTAAACCTTCTTTCTTCTTAGCCAACACCCGACTGATTCTGCCATCAGAAACTTGAAGTACTTTTTTAAAAAACAATTTGCAGACTTTTATTTTTTCACCAGCGTCATTGTATAAAAAGTAAATACAAGTTTTCTCACGCCTTGAAGCTCCGGCTCTTTCAGTATACGTTCTTAATTTATTTACAACTTCAACAAGTGCAAAAATATAGGCAGATTGTAGATCAAATTTTTCAATGGTATAAAATAACGTAAAAATTGCTTGCTGTCGCTGTGGATTAATTTTTTTCCTACAGTGTCTTTCGTAACAGTCTTCTACTTCTCGAAAATTTTTAGCTGGCACAACTCTTTTGCACCTATTAATGTATTCTTGACCGGCATTTTGTTTTTCTTTGCAACATTGCGTTTCCAATTACTTTCATTTCTTATGCGTTTTTACCTTTGCTTTGTATTTCAGCTTCACTATCGGACCCCGTAGATTCATTTCGTTGTTGAAATATTTCAATGCCCGTTTCAGATGGTACATACTCCGACCCAGAATCTTGAAATAGATCTTCATCGCTATTTTCTGAAGCTAAAAACAAAAAATAAATAATAATTTTCAAAAACTACGGAGAATAAAAATCAAAAACGACTCCTCTGTTCAGTGTAATTGTTTTAAAAACCTTTTTACAAGAACTCAATTTGACAATTGTTGAAACCCAACCTCAAAAATATGTCCGGTTAAATTTTAACAAATAATATAATGTAAAATGTATACAAAATACTTACCGATAATAGCAGAAGAAGAACAAGCCATAATCACGTCAAGTTACTTCTTTTAACGTTATACTATAGAAAACACAGTATTTTTTCACATTTACGCTAACGCACGAGATTTTTATTTAGAACAGAATAATGATGCAACAGTGGCCTAACCCACAGATTAGAGGGTTAGGCCAGTATTGCATTCAGATATACGACTGATCAGGAAATGCAGCAAGTAACTATAGTGCTGCCATCTAATATCAAAGAGAGAAAGGTGGCTTGGGCCACTGTTGCCTTAAATATCGCACTATTTGGAATATAAATGAGCATAAAACGCAAAATGTCGATTTTGTGGGTTAGGCCACTGTTGCGCTGAGATTACGTAACACTAAATAACCAAAAAATACATGAGGATATTCGAATTTTGGAGTTTGAGCTTTTTTTTTCGTGTACCTGTGATCGCGAAACACCCTGTATGATATATCATTGTAAAGGAGGAATTTTATACAGGATACAAATATTAAAAAAGTAGGTACTTGTATATAAAACAAAGAAAGTTTAAGGTACTTCCCGAGTTAAACCGGATATGATTATGAGGTCATGATAATGATATGACAAAGAATGTTAACTTATGGTATTAATAATACTGTAAAATGTTGTTGGTCTCTCTAAAACTACAAAAAAATGGGAAAGTAACAAAATCCCCTGTGTCCCCGGTATATAAAAGAAAACATTGTATTAAAATTACTACTACGTGCAGCTTAAAACAAATTAAGATTAGTTCTAATAAGCTTTAATTGTTTTTTAAAGCCATATACTTTTCGCATAATTACAACGATTTATTAAAACTCGATAAAAAATAAATGTTCAAATGTTATATATATATTTATAGGATGTGTAAGCTCAGGGCCGTAATCACGGTTAAATAAATATGGATATTCTGGTGATGGAATTAAATTGAAAAGAAAATATCAACTCCGCATTTAAAAGAATTAGCCGATGATGGTCAGAAGCGAAACGTCAGATTTAATATTCAATCACACTGAATTATCGAGCAGAAAAAGTGATCCATGCAAACGTGTTTTTTACCTTTGAGTTATCTCAACAAATATAGCCAGGAAACAATAGAAACCAAAATTGAAAATTCCGTTTTTTCGAATAACTTCAGGAGGTACTCGGAACTGCTAAAACGCCTAAACGGCATTTTTATTGAGCATCAAGTGCGCAACTTTGCCTACATTTAACCGATCCTGCATCTCTCTTACGGTTCCGAAATACGAGTGACTTGAGGCTCTGACATATTTTTAGCAAAAAAACAGTGTGGCCACGTCAGGTGCACACGGTCTGTACAAAAAAATCTTGTTTTTTGTTTAAACCATGTGCACCAGATTGTCTCACACACATCACAATATATAAAGCAATATATTGCAACAAGTATTACATATTATGATGTTATATATTAAACTAAACAATATAAAATGCACTCTAACAATGATAAACAAAACTAAAGGAAATCATTTTTTATGATGCCAACAGGCGGCTATATTGGACAGTTCGGTGAAATGCGTAATTATTTCTTAACATTACATGTGTGGGTATCAAAAAAACAGTCCATGCACATAAAAACAGTTCAGGGGCAGTCTGGGCAATATGTATGGACTTTTTTGCATTTTTCATTGCCGATGGCCTTCCCTCTCGCTCTGAAAAGTGTTTATAACAGAGTTTACATCTTCCTCTATTTTCTTTTTGGGTAATGCGGTGCCCAACGGCCTGGTCTGGATCTGGTGGAGGTGCCTTAAGATTTAGCAAAGATAAAACTACTTTTTCTCGAAAAGATGTAATAGATATTGTTTTGCCCGTAATATATTTGTACAGCACATGTGCATTTACAATTGCTGTATTGGTTAGGAAGTTCAATAGCGGCCTTTCGGTACCACTTGATACTTCTCCTAATCGGTGAGCTATATGCAGATTTTTTATCTGAGACGTCGATAAATGCTTTAGCCGCATTATATTCGACAATAGTCGACGGTTTACTAACAGGGCCTCGTTTAGTCTCAACTTCAATCATTGAGGGATGATCCTTAGTCGTTAAAAAGAGAACGTCCCTTTTATCTTTCCACTTAGATACCAACGATAACCTTTGTGTTGCTCTGTAGGGATTTCATTTCCCCTCGTTTTAGCTTTGCATCTATTACAGCTTTCGGATTATGCTTTCTATTAGCACGTAATGTACCCACTAAGTGAGTTTTTTACTGTTTAACTCGTGTGCTGAGTGCAACGCCTGTATAAAAATTATCAGTGTACAACGTTCTTCCGGTATCCAGGAGAGGTTGCATGAGCTCCATAACAACTCTAGAAGCTAAGAATTTCTAGGAAGGCTGTTCTTTTCTCCAAGCTACACAAAGTTTAAAGATTTTGATTCCGTATTTATGCCTTTTCCAGGCACATATTGTAAGAAACTTAATCTTCCACGAAAAGGCACCATGGTCTCGTCAATACACAAAGACTCCTTAGGTTGACATATTTTTTGAAATTTATTATTCAACATTGTTATCAGAGGTGAAATTTTGTACAATCTGTTGTTTGCCTGACTATTTTCATTATCCAAAATATGAAAGCAATGTAAAAATGTCTCGATTTTGTTTCTACTAAATCCGCAACCTTTAGAAATGTCATTTTTATAGAGTGGATTGTTGCTCCAATAGTCTCTTAGTTCCGTTTTTTGTCCAAGCCCATCCACATTACGACAGCTAAAAACGAAGCAGTTTAACTCTATTTGTATTCTGCCATTTGCTCAAAAGGCAATGTTTTGAAAGTGACTCATTTACAATCGCCTCAACTATTTTTGTTCAGCATATCTATTTGTTTCATTTACCAACATATTTTGAATCTCATGATCAACAATTACTAAATAAAAATCAACCGGTTCTTGACCATTTAGTTGCTCTTCATCTATGTTAAATGCTGGAGTACCAGTAAATTCAAATTTGCGTAAATCTTCCGAACCATCTATTTCTCTCCACATTATCCTATCTGCTGGAAAATTACAATCATCTGAATCGGGTTTTCCATTAGTTTGTTCATTTTCTAAAAGGTAATTATTTACTACTTGCCAATTTTCGAATTTTTTGCAAAAAAAAACCAATCAAATCAAAATAAAATTGCAAATTAAATGACTTACCGAATACAACATCATCGACTGAATTAGAAAGAATTCTTCGACTATATTTGAACGAGCTGCTTCCATACACAATTTTGTTTTTTTCTTGGTCTACTAACATTGTCATCTTTTCTCATAAAGTAAGCAAAGTATCAAAATACAAAACTGTATTGTCGAATGTTTGGTTGGACTAGATGCAAATTTCTGTCTTAGCCTTTAAGTGACATTTTTGGTTTAATTGGGATTACTTTCAACTTTGCTATTTTAAAAAGCACCCCTTAGATATTAATGAAAAAATAAAATCTACAGGCAATTCTTAGGAAATACATGAACAACCAACCGCTATACCTATTTTAATTAGTTTTCAAAAAAATGGCGTTTGAAACTGTCTTATTAACCGTATATAACCGTATTTAAGCGTATATACAGAATGTTTCAGAATGTTGTAAAGAAAACTAACCAGAATCTACATCAGAAAATATAAAAAAGTTCACATAAACCTGTGTTTAACAGCGGCTGGTGATCGCCTTTTCCGGCTCAACCCGCACCATTATTAAAAATAAAAAAAAACATGTTGATTATTACAGTCTATAAAAATCTCTTCAACCTGTCAATTATTTTTACTTTTTAACAGATTAGTACTTACAATGAAATAATTAGGTATATTAGGAGAACTAAATAAAATTTTAGTAATTTTAGTATATATCGGTTTAACTATGGTGCTGGTACTAATCCACCTATTTGGTAATGACCAGCTGCCACTGCCTGTATCTTGAGAACGAAAAATTTGCGGATCCATGTTTATATAAATTTTCTTTATATTTTTAATAGTAAAATCTGCCCTTAATTTTTTTTTAACAACCGCTGTTAACACCCTGTATATTTGTTTAAAAATAAATGATAGAAGGCTAATATAATTTTTATATGTAGATATACTTATTTAACGAATCTTGCTTCCTAAGACGATAAAAATGCAATTTTTGTTTTCAACGGAAGTGCCACAGAAATTGACTTTCGGCAGTAAAGAACATTAATTTAAATGGAAACCACTAGGCTAAGCCATAAATTTAAACTTAACACCTATTTCTAAAATTTTTTTGTTAATTATATCCTGTCTCTTACCCTACAGTACGAGGAGGAAGGCGGCCCAGCTGGGCTGGGTGGTCTGACTCCTACCACTCTCACTAATAAAATTCCGCCTTTAAAGTTTCCAATTCTTGAGCCGTCAATGTAGTTGTCAAGCCCGCTAATGTGGAAAGTGCTAAATGTGCATGCTAGGCCGCTTGTGCCTTAAATTGTACTAGAAGGTTGTCCCAGTGCGCTGAGTAATCCTCGTAAGATTCGACCTTGGCCTGGGTCAGGTGAGGGATTGGACCAGAGTTGACTTGAAACTAATGCGGCGAATAAATGTGCCAATACGGCTTAAAAATGACTGGCATAATAAGTCCGATTAATTGACTCTTTGGGTTGCCTGTTAAGTAGGCTGCGCCCACATGGTGTCCAGCTGGGTTCTGGATTACGCCATTTCTCACAATTGACGTTGAATTCTGCTACGCTTTTTGGCACCTTTGAACGCCACTACCATTCTGTGGATTCCAGCGGGAAGAGCAGTAGAGCGCAACTTTGCGTCGTCAGACAGAGTAAATCCAAGAGTGGCACCATGGGGCGAGTCACTTACAGCTCGGATGTTTGCGATACCGGCAGCTTGGAAAATGTGGAGGGTGCTTGCCCAATGACCTATTATATGTGCCATTTCGACCGCATCTGGGAGGAATAAGTCCCTAACACCTTTTTGTGTAGCCTTGCACTATTCTCGTTGGTGCCCACACGTCTGACGCGTCTGGCGTCGCCTGCTACAGCAACTGCTGCCACATACATCTCTCGTAATATAGGCGCTGCACTGGCAAAAGTACGGTATGCCAATAGCGTTGCACATTTTGCGGCTGATTAAGCATCTTGTAGGATCACCACTGCTGCTTTCTTATCGTCCGCAGGAGAAGGGTGGCGAGCATGGTGTAGAGACTAACGTATCAGCCTCTCACCGCAGCGATTCGGGTTCGAATCTCGGTTCCTTCCACGGATTTTTAATAGCTCGTCACCCTACAGATGGTAATGGCAAAGCCTCTCTGTAGTATTCTGCCAATTCTAGGTAGTAGTTATTTAAAAAAAAAATAACGTCCGTGGTGGCACTACCGCGTTGTCTAAAAGGTGCTGTAAAATGCAAAACTGTATGTTTCAGTGCTTGGATAACGTTGACGAAACAGGGTAAAAAATGGGTTAAGCATCCAATAACCCGGCACTCACGGTACTTTGGTATTTAGGCATAAGCCTTCGTGAAGTGTCACAAAGATAAAAAAAGGGTTGATTCCGACTGCGATGCCAGCCTCTCTTTCTTTTCTTTTTAAAAATCTTTATTACAAAAATAATTTACCAGTAATAAACAATATTTACACTACATAAATTCTTCACGCTGAACTATGCAGCAAGCACATAGACAGAAGAGCAAGAACGACCGGAGTCGCGGGCAGGGTGTTTGCCAAGGGTAAAACTACCTATTTTAAATAAAATTTCTTGGAAAACTTTTAGCTCTATAGATGGAGGTGTACACGACTGGGATAAGCGATCGCGTAACAATACCAAGCGTCTGCGGCTAGCGCAAACTGGAGAATGTAAGAGCACTTGCAGTCTTTAATCTTTATATAAAAGAATTCCTATTTTTAAATCAGGCAACTGCAATATACGTGAGCAAAAAGCTCTGCCGCTGCCGTTCAAAACGAACATATATTATCTGCGGATCGTTTCTAATGTAAATAAACTGTTATACTAAACAAATTTTGTCTTTATTTATAACTATTCACACAACGTGTCGGGCAGTCCTATTTCTGTCTGTTTTTAGTTTCAAGACCCTATTTACCACAAAATATTGCAGCCAGTACCGGCTTCCAGTACATGATATGATACTTTCCGCTCGACGCTTACGCTTGTTAACGTGGCCAAGGCTTTATTGTCTTTATATATAATCTCCTTAAATATCTTTTTTTCTAGACTGTTCAATTTTTACAAATTTTTTTATAGTTTTGCTCTATAGTTAATAAATATTTAGATATTTTTGTGGGGAACTGAGAAAAATACGCAAAACTTTATTCAGGGAATATTCCGATTAAAATTAAGAACTAATTGTAGCCAAACATTTTATGAAGGTGCTTAGGAACCAATTGAACAAGAAGTCAAAATAAAAATGTTCGATTTTTTTCTCGCTCTAGGGGACACCCTGTATAACATATCAATTAAGATACTGTAATAGATTTTATTTTTTTAAGTCATTGTTCAAATTTAAAGTTATTTCGAACATCGATACATTAAAATGGGAACTGTTCTTTGGGTTGCTGCTATTATAGCTTTTTTGTTGCAGTGGGTAAGTTGTATAGCGTACTAATTATATTTAAAATTATTTTATTATTATTTAAAAAGTATTTTTATGCTATTTAAAACATTATGTAATTTAGCAATAAAAATTTACATATGTTTTAGATAAAACAGTTAACATTAAAATGCTGTTTCATACAAATATGTTTTTTGTTCTAAAATTGTTAGAGCATATGATTATTTTATTTAGTTCAGCAATTTTTATAAATAAATTATCTTAGATTTTTCCGTTGCAAATGGAACATTAAAACTTAGACCCAATCTACCAATGGATGATATTATGTAAATGAGGAGTTTTAATTCAAAGCGTAGTTTCTGATAAATTACAATTTTTAAATATCCGACAATTTTTACTGCGAATTTCTATTTATGTTTGAAAAGATTTTTAAATAAAAGTGTTATATTTACATATTATCTACTGTTTTGTGACGTTATTTAAAATACTATAGTCTAGTTAAAAAGTAAGTATCCTGCGAAACATAGTTCTTGTAATCGTAAAAATATGGTTGTTGGTATTTTGGATTCAGAGAAAAATTCTAAAGGCTGTTTTTGTCTTTTTAATAATCTCGCACTTGAAAATTGCAGGTGTTATAGACAAAAAAAGTTAATAAAAGTCTTCGTTTTGTATCTTTAACAAAAAAATATTAAAGCTAAATAAAATTATCAAAAAGAGACTAAAAGAGGAGAAAATTTCCGTAGGACATGTCACAACTTCCGAAGTTGTAGCTTCATTATTTTTTATTTTAAATTAACGTTTAAAATTATGTTTCGCGTAGCTGTTTTGGCGCTGGCCCGCCGGTGCTACGCAAGGTGTGCAATACAAATATTTTTTATAATATTAAATATTCTTTTTTAAATCTAAATAAATTTTAGTGTCATCTAGACTTAGACCAAAAAAATACACTTTCTTTGACTAAAACTACTTAACTTAATTTTTGTTAAAGTTATTCAATTATTAATGACCTTATTGTCCATAGGCTTTAGTTTTCATAAAATCTCCTACAAAAGTTTAAATAATGTACAGTGCGTCAACATTTTAAATGTTTATTACTTTCATATTTCTAAACTTAAAAAATTATCTAAAAACCAAGTTTTACAGTGACCTATTAAGTTTTTTTGTTGTGAAGATTACACCAAAAAATTTTAATTTCAAAATATATTGACATAACTTATTTTTTTTGTAAATAAGACACCCTGTATAATATACCAACATTAAAAAATCCATATAAAGAGCTTTACAAAAATACCATATTTAATATATCTATCTTAAATAGTTTTGGGAATATGACCATTTAAATCTAAAAATATTATATGTAATTTCCACTATACCTACCTACCTCCAGGACTAAGCTTAGACAGTAGATAGAATGAAAATTATATCTATTATTTTTTTGAATTTTATTGGTCATATTTTAGAAAATATTAAAAATGGATATATTAAATGTATTATTTTTGAAAATCTTTTTAAAAGACCTTTTTAATGGTGGTATAATATACAGGGTGTCCCATTAAAAAGAGTAAACTATGTCAATATATTCTGTTAATAAAATAGTTTTGTGTTATTTTCATAAGAAAATAAAAAAATATTTCCCGATACAAGTTGTTTCTTGGATCATTTTTTTTTAAATTAGGAAATAAAAGGTTATAGACATCTAAAATGTAGACAAGTTAGATAAAACGAACTGTCCCTATATTTTTTTCTTTTGTAAATATGGAAATATGAGGAAAAGAGACAATCTAACGTGAATACCTGCATGTAAACTTTTCTGATTTGATAAGTCGCATACATTCTTTTTGTTGCTTTACTGGCCGATATCCCAATACCTATATGCTTAACCAGTATATAATGAACAAGATTTACTTTTTAAAAGTAAATTAACATTTCCCAGACTTTTATTATTTTTTTCAAGTTATAAAATTTATAATAAACAAAAACATTTATTAGCTTTTAAAACGGAATCTTCTTCATTATAGACAGTGTGGATGGACCAAAAATTTTGGAATTTTTAAACGTCCTTTTGGAAAAACTGGTACAAAATTTTACCCTGACTGGTTATATACAGGGCGAGATATAACTAAAAATGCAAAAAATAGTTAAATGTTAAGTACCTTTATATTTAAAAATAGGACAAAATTGGATAGGTAAATGTAATAAACAATTAAATTTTATGTCAAAATATAAAGTTTAAGAATTTAAGTAAAAAAAAATATGTTTTTGCCAATTTTCTACATTATGCATTAGGAGTTTTTAAAATACTTGGCTTAAGGCAACGCATTGAAAAAAATATATATTTAAAATTATTAAATTTTCTTTTAAATTTTTGCGTTCTCTTGGCCATTATTATATTCATCATGTTGATCAATAAAAAAATGTCATGTATACAGGGTGTCCGCTAATTAATGGTACACAGAAAAACCACAAATTCCTTATGCCAAAATATAAGGATTAAACCACACATACCTATATTCAAAAGTTGATAATAAGAAAGATACAGGGTGTCGAAGTAAAAAAGAATATTTTTTAAATTATTTTGATAACTTTTAATACTTTTCACATGAGCTATTTAGATCTAATATTAATTTTTATGTTTAAATTAGAGGGCTGACTACACTATTTAATTTTTCTAAAACGTCCTAACTTTTTTGTGCTACACTGTATATACCATTTAAGTACCAAGTAAAGCAGTAAACTACAATGATTACACAAAAAAATGTAAGAATGGCTCTAAGCAAACGTTTTTAAGATATTTGAATTTAAGTTGTTTGTTCAACCAAAAATGCCTTAAGAAAACAACGTACCAGTCATACAACTGCCTCATGATAAACAAATTATTTAAGACGATGCCGTACACGTTAAATTGAGCTAAAACGCGATTCGCTGCTGTTTTTAAATATTTGTTTTGGAAAAAGTTTATATAGAAAAGTTTTTAAAATGATCCAAAGATTATCGGAAAGTGGAAACATTTTATTTGAACCAAAAAATTTAATTACATAAATAAAACAATTTTTATGAAAATTAACTACAAATTCTTGTTCAAAAAAAAAAAAAAAAAATATGAAACTGAATCTGGTGAAAACGAAGTTCGTTTATCAGATACAATATCACCAGCAGTAGAGAACTCTCAGCAGAAGGTACAAGGTATACCGACATATCTTCTTGCCATGACAATCGAGTGACATTTCGTCGCGTTAGAATAACATAGTTCTATCTGGCACAAGTGTCATTTTGACATATAGCCTTCTAAACATTTAGATATTCATACTTGACGTAATTTAAAGTTAGTGTAACTGAAATTTTTATACAAAAGTAAAAAATATTATAAAGATTACGTATAGTATAAAACTTTAAATCTCAGGTAAGAAATTATTTTACTTTTTATTACCACAAAATGCAGATAGGACCTTATTATGAGAACTAAAAGTCATTTCAGTTTATTAAACAAGGTGGTATGTGGCATATACATCTTTGTTTAACTACAATTTAGGTGCTAAATCAATTTGGTTTGTTAAACAAAGTTGTATGTGGCATATATAATCTTGTTAATTTAAAATTTTGGAAAAAAAAATTAAATTTTATAAAACAAAGGATAAACTTGCTAGATAAATTGTTATTTTGAATATAGATAAAAAAATTGCACTTTAGTTTTGTGTTTACGTATTAAAATTTGCCGTACTTTTATAAGATTTGAAAAAAAAACTAAAGAAAATAGATTTTATATTCATTTTATTAAAGACAAAATTTAAAAAAATACAAGGAATTGAAAATTAGTCACAATTTATTATTAGGTAAATAAAAACTAAAATGCACTCTAGACGTTTTAAAAAATATATAAGAAAATATTTGTCTCTAATTTAAAGTATTTAAAAACGCAGAAAAATATTGTTTATCCAGTTCTGGCATACAGTTACATATCATTTTCTTAATTGCCTTAATTTTTTCATCAGAAATGCTGTTTTTGCCGGAAGAACTTTGGGTTTTAGTGCGATTATTAGGGTCGGTATATCTTTTGTTTTTAGGGTTTTTATTACGTCGCCTTAAAGGTTTAGCTAAATGATTTTTTAGCGTTGCTTTTTGAAATTCCTCGGCATGTTTTAATTTAAATTCTACCTCTGAAAAGCACTAAGTATATTTGATAGAAGCGATCTTTGAAAAGGGCACGTTATTATAGCTAAGTTGTTTTGCGCAGCTTTCAGAAGTCTTTAAAATCTGCATCTTGGAGTTGTAAAATGCAATATGGTCTCTTTTTATTTACTGCTTTTAAATTTTTCATGAATGACAGTGGAGAATAAAATTCGGTTTTATTCATATATCTCTCAATATTACTGTGGATATTATCCACTTCTTGAATTGCTCCATGACCCGGTACGGAATATTTCATGGTAACGCTTACCAACTCAGGATGGTTTCTGAGGGTATCAAGAACAGCAAACGCAATAAATGAGTTTCTATTTTGTGAAACACATGAGTCGCTCCAAGTTACTAGATTGGTTATATCGTTGTCATTTAATACTTTTTCAAGTATTTTTGAAAGGCACTGGCTATGATATTGCCACTGCGCCCTTGTCGTGCTTCCGTCCATATGGCACAATAGGTTTGTCCAGTAGTCGAAAAATGTCCGGTTAAATTATAGATATTTAACTTTTGGTAATAAAAAAGTCTCCAACTTCAGAACGCGGACAGGTAATGACATTTTGCAAGTCAAAACTTAATGTTGGAATCTTATTTACCCTGTCATAATTTCTCTCTTCTCTCATCTTATTCTTAATTTCAAGATGGTTGTTATATTCTTTTTGTTCTTCCTCTGTTAAGGATTGGTCATTTCTCTTTATTTTATATGATTCGCATTTTAGGCATCGGTCTTTCTTGGGTATATGAAATCCGTAATTAAACTTTGTGTTAAATATGTAGCGATAATAAGATAGCTTTACAGGGGTTTTATTATTTTCATTACATAATTTAACATACAAATCATACATTTTGGCAACACTTAGATTTGCCTTCAGATATTTTCTTTTAGTCGTTTTTCTGCAGTAATGGGATTCAATTACTGGAAAACTTTTAATATGAGATATTACTTCTTCTTTTTTTTCTGTAAAGTTTTCGGCAATATGTTTTCCCCTATTATCTTTTTTAAATTCTTTAACATCTAAGTGAGCAGTGTAAATAGGTTTTTGAGATATATTTAAAGTTCCTAAAAGAAATCCTTACAAACCCTAACTAGTTCTCCTTTGACCCGAAAATAATAAACAAATGAGTAACATCGTCGGGATTGTTCGCTTGTGGTTTTTCGGCCTTTAATATTTTTCTTTGTACTTTCTTTTAAAAAGACATATTTTTCATTTTGAGTCATAGACCAGTAGGATTGAAAGACATGCTCTCTTTCTTCGGGAGAAATGTGTTTAGAGCAACTAAATTTACATTTTTGCAAACAGTCTTTCCTGTTAACGAT
The DNA here is from genome assembly GCA_014170235.1 of Listronotus bonariensis. Lineage (NCBI taxonomy): Eukaryota > Metazoa > Arthropoda > Insecta > Coleoptera > Curculionidae > Listronotus > Listronotus bonariensis. The sequence continues at coordinate 15,038 of JACEGR010010305.1, forward strand.
TTTTTTGCCGTTACAACTTTTCCCCTTGCACTTACATATTCTTTACCTGACTGACATTTCCTTCTCCTAATATTTATTTTCCAACTCAGCGGTTCTCGTTTTCGTTTTCTTGACTTTCTTCCTGAGATATTTTCATTTTCATTGGTAATATCTCCTGGTGTCCCTTGTTCTTCTAAGAAGTCGTTTTCAGATTCAAGAGTTTTGCTTTCGATGACATCTCCTTCACTTTCTTGTTTTTTAAACGTTTCCTCAGCATTCTGTTGATTTACGATTTCAACATCGGTAATGTGTTGAATAATATTTCCAAATTCATCAATAATTTCAATGTTTTGGTCTAAATTTCCTTGCAGTTGTGCTCTAAAATAGAAAAAAAAACTGTATATTAAGTAAAACGCTTCGATTTGGACGTTTCGCCCCATATGGGCTTTTTCAAAAAAATTATTCAGTACTTTTAACCTAAAAACAGAAAAAACATGCTTACATTGTATACAGTTGTTAAAATTTCATTAAAACACGAAAACACATAACTCTACAAAAACACTACCTAAATTATTCAAAATTTTTTCAAACAATTACGTAAATTTTTTTATACAATAATAACAGAAAACAATAACAAAAAATTAAATAAAAGTTATACGAACCTCGAAGAATCATTCTAATAATCTTACTGTTTACAAATTGTTTGTTGCAGACAAGATGTGGAATGTATTATTTTTTATATAAATTTAATCCCTTAGTTTTTATATGTATAAGGCGCCCTGTTAGTTTTGGTAGTTTTTTAAGGGAGTAATAAAAATTGTATATACTAGATCACCCAATTTTGGAGGATTTGGAGGATGATGTTTACCATTTATGCAAATTAGGTATGATTCACGTTGTTTATCAGTTACTAAAAATAGAATGAGTCAACTTGTTTATCCTGTATGTAAATTAAGCATGAGTCATCTAATTGGCACCTTTAACCATGAGAGGATGAATCACCTTGGTTACCACTTACGCAAATGAGGATGAATCATAGGTATGAGTCACCTTGTTTACCAATTATGCAAATTAGTAATGAGTCACCTTGTTTACCGTTTAGGCATGAGTCACATGCCCTTTGGGAAGATTATATTCTAAACCACTCAAATTAGGAGGAATTTCGGAAGATTGGGAGGAATTTCGGAAGATTGGGAGGAATTTCGGAGGATTTGGAGGATGATGTTTACCAATTTCTTCAACCAAATCTTCTGGTACCCACGGCGCATTTCTATTATCTTCCAGTAAGGACTGCGCAATTGTCAAGGTCACCTTTAGTTGGTGCTTAAACGGAATAGTTAAAGTGTTATACGTTGTTTAAGGTAAATAGGTTAAAATACAAATTGGGTCGAAAATTTAAAAAATCATTTTTTAATTTTAAGGCGGTTGGTCCTTTCGTAGGTCTAATAACTTCTGGTAATAGGTGAGAGGGTACCATATCTCTTGATACCTACTGCGCATGCCTATCATCCTCCATTAAGGACTGCGCAAGTCTCAAGGTCATCCAAAATTAGTACCCAAAGGTGACTCTACACCTAATGTAGCATAGGATCTTGGACATGCCATTTAAACACATGTAAATTTTGTAGTCAAACATGGACAAAGAAGTAACCTATGGACAATTAAGTATATATTGGACAAAATCTCATAGCGTTTATATGGGAATTTTGTTAAAGATAATGGACTAAGTCTGATATGGACAGGGGAAATTTCGGCAAGAAAACAATATGTTTATTTTAACGTACATTATTTATTCTACTAATTCTTAAATTACAAGAGACTAATAAGTTTTACAATTGATTCTCTTTGTAATTCAGCTTTTTATTTAGTCCTAACTCTAACAGTTGTTTAATTAATCGTTGCTTTTCAATTTGTTTTTCTTTGTACATTTTCCTGATGGAAAGTCCTTTTTCTGTTTTGTAAAATTCTCTTCGTTTTTCATTAGCTTGTTGCCTTTTTCTAACACCTTCATCGCCTCTGGCACAACGGCAAGTGGATTTTTCATGAAGTTCGTAGGGTGATGTGTATTTTGAAATATCTGAAACTCCATTTGAAGCAATTATTGATATTTCATCTCGAGCAGCGCCACATCGTTTTCCTCGTGAATGTAACCAATCTTCGTTAAAACATTTTCTAGAGTAATGAGCATGAGGAGTTCCTTGTAAACCATCGAGATCTCGTCTTAGAGGTTTTTGACCATCTGCACAGGCAATGTATCGTAGTACGCCAATTGCATGATCCAAACACAAGATTTTCTTAAATGTTGTTTTGGAATGAAGTCTTTCCAAGTCTTTGTAGTCGTTTTTCAATGCTAAGACTGTTTTCCATTCGTAAAGTGAATTAAGGCGTGAAAATGCTCATGCGCGGTACTTCCATCATCAGCTACAAGATGACATCGACACAATGAATACCATTTTAGATCAGGCAAACCTATCATTAAACCAAAATCAACTTCGTTTAGTAGTAAATGATACCATTCTTGATTGCATTGCTCGTAATCCTCGGCAACTTTACTTGGAGACAAAGGATTTACTTCGTTGATGTTTAGGAGTGTGTAGAAATCTGTATTAGATACAACAGACATTTTAGGATAGATTTAATGATTTTTAAACTAAGCACAATGTTTCACTTTGAATGTCTACGACAGACTGACCAAGTCTCTCTGGACTTATCTAATATATATGTATTTACAATTATGACGCCTGCGCAAAAGTCTATACATGAACAGCAAAATAAACAGCTGAACAGGGCTGTTTTTGGAAATACGAGGGCTGTTTTTGGAAATACAGGAGCTGTTTTGGAAATACAGGGCTGTTTTTGGAAATACAGGGCTGTTTTTGGAAATACAGGGCTGTTTTGGAAATACAGGGCTGTTTTGGAAATACAGGGCTGTTTTTTGAAATACAGGGCTGTTTTTGGAAATACAGGGCTGTTTTGGAAGCTGCAGGGCTGTTTAGGTTAGGTGTGTTTTAGCGTTAAAGCACACTAACCTATAAAACAGCCCTGTATTTCCAAAGCAGCCTGTTTCAAAAACAGCTCCTGTATTTCAAGCAGCATGTATTCAGCAGCCTGTGTATTCCCTGCAGCCTGTATTTATAAACAGCTTCCTGTATTCCAACAAACAGCCCTGTCCAAAAACAGCCCTGTTCATTTTAACTGTTCTATGGGCTTTGCGCGAGGCATCTATTAATACATATATATTATCAGAGAGAACGATCGGTATCTGTCGTAGACATTGGGTGAAGCATTGTGCTGGATTGCTTAGTTTAAGGGAAGTCATTATATCTATCCTAAAATGTCTGTTGTATCTTATACAGATTTCTACACACTTCTAAACATCATCGAAGTAAATCCTTTGTCTCCAAGTAAAGTTGCCGAGGATTACGAGCAATGCAATCAAGAATGGTATCATTTACTACTAAACGAAGTTGATTTTGGTTTAATGATAGGTTTGCCTGATCTAAAATGGTATTCATTGTGTCGAAATCATCTTGTAGCTGATGATGGAAGTACCGCGCATGAGCATATTCATGCCTTAATTCACTTTTACGAATGGAAAAACAGTCTTAGCATTGAAAAACGACTACAAAGACTTGGAAAAAGACTTCATTCCAAAACAACATTCAAGAAAATTTTCTGTTTGGATCATGCAATCGGCGTACTACGATACATTGCTTGTGCAGATGGTCAGAAACCTCTAAGGCGAGATCTCGATGGTTTACAAGGAAGTCCTCATGCTCATTACTCTAGAAAATGTTTTAAAGAAGATTGGTTACATTCACGAGGAAAACGATGTGGCGCTGTTCGAGATGAAATATCAATAATTGCTTTAAATGAAGTTTCAGATATTTCAAAATACACATCACCCTACGAACTTCATGAAAATCCACTTGCCGTTCTGCCAGAGGCGATGAAGGCGTTAGAAAAAGGCAACAAGCTAATGAAAAACGAAGAGAATTTTACAAAACAGAAAAAGGACTTTCCATCAGGAAAATGTACAAAGAAAAACAAATTGAAAAGCAACGATTAATTAAATAACTGTTAGAGTTAGGACTAAATAAAAAGCTGAATTACAAAGAGAATCAATTGTAAAACTTATTATTCTCTTGTAATTTAAGAATTAGTAGAATAAATAATGTACGTTAAAATAAATATATTGTTTTCTTGCCGAAATTTCCCCTGTCCATATCAGACTTAGTCCATTATCTTTAACAAAATTCCCATATAAACGCTATGAGATTTTGTCCAATATATACTTAATTGTCTATAGGTTACGTCTTTGTCCATGTTTGACTACAAAATTTACATGTGTTTAAATGGCATGTCCAAGATCCTATGTTGTGATTCTTCTTTTCGATCGTGCATTTTATAAGTCATGTGATTTTTGAAATTTGACCGCGCCCTTGGATTTGCGTAAGATCCCTAATAAGTAATCATAATTTTCCCACGCTTGACACGTGCCATTTCCTACGGTCCAGATGTGAAATAGGTCAAGATTCCTGTAAACCGCAATTTTCCCACGCGCCACGCCCCCGCACCGCAATTTCCCACGGTCGGTTCCCACACGCCACGCCCACGCACCACAATTTTCCCACGATCCCAAAAATGTTCCCACGCATAGGTGACCCCTTACACTACTCTCATACTTAAATATTACGTATAATTATCAATATTACAATTAAAGCTATTTTTAATTAAATTTATTAAGAACGTCATGGCCATAA
>JACEGR010010306.1:0-19778 GCA_014170235.1 Listronotus bonariensis
GACGTCACTACGTAAAAACAATGTTGTTGAATTTTGTTGCTAAGTAAATAGTTATTATTGTAAAAATTTTAATGTAAACGTTTTTGCTTAACATTCTTAATAAAATTAGAATTTAAACAAATTGCCTTTCATTGCCTAAGAAGAAAACCATTTTCTAACAGTATCACCCAGTCCGCGCCCCGCCCGCGCCGTTCCCTCTCCATTCCAAAGCTTATGTCAACATTTACCACAGTCACGCGGAAGTTTTATATAATTCTCGGTAAATGTGGATAATTCACTATATTTACCATGTGCGTTGGTAATTATCTATAATTATCGATAATTGTAGATAATTACCGATTGCTTACATTTACCGTGACATATACACAAATTGCCTAATATTGGGGATTAGAAAGAATGAGAAAGAATCATAAGAATTAAGTAGTAGAAGTTAAAGTTTTAAGTGAAGTGAAGAGTCAAAGTCTTGGTTAAGCCGGTACGGGCTGCCCCTGGTTCGGGGAAAGCTCGTACTAAATTAAGTTAGTTTAATTAAAAATGTCGAAAAAGTTTTTATAGTCGACTGGTCAATGGTCAGAAGAGATAGTTCTATATGGTATATTAGTCCCAGTGGCGTGAAGTGGCACTGTATTCAAAATATACGTCACAGTAGATTTATTCTCATTGCAGATCTTTTAATAAAATGCACAATATATTATAACTATATAACTTATACTTACACTCTTATTATTAGTAGGGGAGCCCACGATGCTAAATGGGATTTTACTCGACCATCATAGAGACCTATGGGGTTGCAAAGCTTAGATAATAGAAAAACAATGTTATAATCGGTGCGTTAAAATGCCGTTTTTTTACAACTCTGTAGCCCTCCGCTTTTTTACGTTACTCTCAAATTGTCAGATAAGTTAAATATACACTGTTTAGCATGTAATTAACTTTTTTAACTATTTTAATGTGATGCGCTCGAAAATTTCTGATACATATATTTTTATATACCGGCTGACAACAAAATTGCTATCCAGCAATTTATTTTCTTCAGTGCAACCATATAGTTTTCAAATTTGGGGACGTTATTTTGTATTATCGGATGTCAATTTTGGATATAATAGCATCTGTGTATTACTTCCGGTTTAACCGGAAATGATATAAATTTTGATATTTTAAATGGAACACTCTGTATATTTTTAGAATTTGAATTCTACAGGTCATTCCTGATATAAAACCTTAAATATATTTATAACCTAATTTTTTGGTTTTGGAGAAAATGGGATTTGAAAATGTCCAAACGACAGCACATTATGCAGTTTTATGGGAAAACTAATGAACATCGCAAAAATTTAAAATGCTTAAAATAGTTCTTTTAAAAGACTTCACCTTTAGAGACCATTATAATACTACTTCGTGTTTAACCGGAAGTGCTGTAAAATTTAAACTTCTAAGTATGATAACCCTGATAATTTTAATGAAACACCCAGTATATTTCCTACGATTTATATTCTTCAAGCTGTTCTTGATATAAAACCTATACCTAAGGGTAAAGTCTTTTAAAAGAACTATTTTAAGCATTTTAAATTTTTGCGATGTTCATTTGTTTTCCCATAAAACAGCATAATGAGCTGTCGTTGGAACATTTTCGAACGCCATTTTCTCCCAAACCAAAAGAGTTAGGTTATGAATTAATCTAAAGTTTTATATCAGGAATGACCTGTAGAATTCAAATTTTAAAAATATACAATGTGTTCCATTTAAAATATCAAAGTTTATATCACTTCCGGTTAAACCGGAAGTAATACACAAATATTTTATCTAAAATTGGCATCCGATAATACAATATAATGTCCCTAAATCTGAAAACTGTACGGTTGCACTGAAGAAAATAAATTTTTGGATAGTAATTTCGTTGTCACCCGGTATAATTGAGGCTCATACTACGTGGATGTAATTAACCAGGTACAAGGTATCCTCCGGTATATTAATCCGCCGTGCTGTAGTAAATCCCAAAATCCCCTCTTTGGCTCCCCTACCATATCACAAATGGTAGACTGACAACTTTTTGTTTTATTGAATTTATCATATAAAACATAAAACACATTTAGAAAATTTATTTATTTTATTTATTTTATTTATTTATTATTTTATTTATTACAATTACAATATCAATAATTAATTACAATATAAATTTAAAAGAAAAACTATAAGTAACAATGTGCACAATGGACATAGGTCTGTGTGTGCACATTAGGCATCAGCATAAGCTATACATAATTTTTAACATTTTATTAAAATAACAATATATATTATAAGGTGGTATGACTACGATGACTATAACTGTTCTGTCAATACACTATAAAAATTCAATAATTTTTTGATTCTTTGCGTGTTATTTTTATCCACAAATCCAATTTTTTTTTTAATATTTTTAAATTTTTTATTTTTAAACTGTACCGGCAGTATATTATTTTAGGCGCCACATAAGTAATGGATCTTTGTGTAGCATCAAATCGTGTATTAGGTAATGTTAAATTTCGACCTACATTTGCTCTTGTCATAATACTATGATTGATGAAGCTGCTAAATATGTTGTAAGAGAAAATCTTAAAACATTTTTAATGTACAACTGATCAATTGTAAAAACTCCAGTATGTTCATATAATAATTCAGAGGAATATCGTCTTGGTTTAAATGTCATTATCTTTAGAATATATTTCTGTGCAATAATAACATTTTTAAAGAACTTTTATGTGCAGACCCCCAACAAATAATGCCATAATTTAGACACGATTCGACCAATGACTTATAAACTGTTGTAATATTATCTTTATTTAAAATGTAACGCAGTTCATAAAATTTATATACAAGTTTTCTTAGTTTATTCTTTGTGTATTCTGTATGAATATTCCATTTTAAAAATTGGTCGAAAAACAGACCCAAATATTTTATGCTCTCAACCGACTTAATACTGCCTGAGCATTTACAGTTACCGGCCAAATTACAGTCAGAAGAGTGAATCTTAATGTTATTCCTTATGGGTAGACCTCTTTTATCTATAGAAAAACACATAAAATGTGTTTTATTTACATTCAGAGTTAGTGAATTTAGATCCATCCATGTTTTTATATGTGTCATTGCTTCTTCGGCCCTCTCAAAGGTCTCAGGGCACGATTTTCCCTTACACAGGACAACTTTATCATCCGCAAAACAAATAATTTTGCTGTTATGTGCAACATTTGGCAGATTGTTAATGTAAACTGAGAACAAAATAGGTCCCAGTACTGTCCCCTGCGGCACACCACACTCCACTCTATTGTAAGAGCTGTATACTGAATCTAACTTAACTCTTTGAAATCTGTTACTTAGATATGACCTAAAAAGTTCCAGTACTTTTCCCCTTATTCCAATATTGTGTAATTTTGAAAGTAGAATGTGGTGATCTACAGTATCGAACGCCTTTGAGAGATCCAAAAAAACTGCCAATGGCTTGTATCCATTATTAAAACAGTCAATAATGAATTTCGTCGTTTCATTTAAAGCCGTGTCTGTACCCATTTCCTCTCTAAATCCACACTGTGAATTAGACAACAGTTGATATGAGGCTAAAAAGCTTTGTAACCTCTTTTTATACATTTTTCCATAATTTTACAAATTGGACCTGTTTTTGCGATTGGTCTGTAGTTGTTTGGATCAGATTTATCTCCTCCTTTGTAAAAGGTGTGATTAAGCTTTTTTAAAACAATCCCGAAAAATAGGATACTAAAAGCAAAAACGACAAGCAAAATATGACAAGCAAATGTCATAATGCCTCGTTAGGGTTCAAAAAGTTTCCATACTCAATTGCAATGCTAAGATGCTTATTTTTAATAGCGAACAGACTTTAAATTTTATATTAGTTTTACTTATAACAGCTAAGTCCTAATTTGTTAATTATTTTCTAGCTGTAAAGAATGCACCTACTCAACTAAGCACTATTCTTCTCTTGTAAAACATAATCAAATTCGGCATGCACCAGAAGAGGAAAAAATGGATTCAGTGTAAAGAATGTCCTTTTAAAACGACGGCAACAGTAAATTTGAAAAAACATAGAAAGTGTCATGAGCAGCAGGATGGATACGAATGTCCACATTGTACTTACAGCAGTCCATATGCGTGCAGGTAAGTTATTATTACGGAAAACCAAAGAAAGAAGTAATTCTCCTCACATAGTGTTGCCAAAGAATACATATACAAGTGATACTTCAGCGTACCCTGAAATTTTAGAACCTACCCTGACCACCAGATAGCGAAAGCCGGCACCGGACCAATCAGAAAATTGGTCGATGCCTATGTCGAGTTTCTATTGGTCGATTGGACTACTTCGCTATCTGGTGGTCAGGGTAGGTACTAAAATTTCAGGGTATGCTGAAATCTAACTTGTGAGCTTCTATGGTATATGTATTCTTTGGTGTTGCCCAAAGTCGGTCTATAAAAGGTCACGACATTCGGCCATATTGCTTTGACGTGTTATAACGTTACATCTCCCATTTTTCGGCCATGTTGTTCAGTGCTGGAGATATACAGTTTATTGTATTAGTAGAACAACCGTTTATGCAACAGTTTTTAATTATTATTAGGTTGTAAATTCTTTTACTTTAAATAAAAAACTTTTGGAATTACATCTTTCAACAAATATCACTACCAAAACAATGCAAAATGAAATGCGCAAATTCTAGACGCCACTGGATCAACTTTGATTTTACCCAGTTTGCCAACTTTTCTCCGTGGAGTGCCCTCCCTCGAACCGCCTAAAAGTTGAGGATATGTCGCAACCTTATAAATATAAACTAACCTTGGGTGTTGCGTAACCTACATTTTGGTTGCAACTGCACGGTATCTCAGTTATTAATAAAAATAAAAAGGTACAAACCGATTCTTACATAACTTTTATAATAGAATGCAGTGGCAGCGTCAAGGGTCACGTAGCATCTTATTTTAAAGGCCTTTTGATTTTCTTTTTACTAAATAACAACAATAAATGAGTTTTCATTTCATTGTTGATATTTTAATATGTAGTGTTGTCTAAATCTGTTTGTAAAGGTCCGACGATGCTTTAGAGAGCAAAACAAGTGTAACGTTTTTTAATATAATATATTATTTAACTGAGACCACGAGTTTCCTATTTATTTTATTTATTTTATAAGAGGTCTGTTTGAGGAAAATGGACGACTTTTTTTTAGTATGAATGGTTGGTACGTATGTTTTTATAATGCAATTTTATAAAAAACGGTACAAGATATCGAATAAAATAAGGTGTACCTTTGATGCAGAAAAAAGACGAAGGAATCAATCGTCTAAAGCAAAATGTTAAATTTGAGACCGCTGTCAAATAAAGCATACATTAAATGAAAAAAAAAATGTCTTACTTAATCCTTAATAAGTGACGAGCCGTATGCCTATGAAAAGAAGTTTTAGTACATGATAATTTAGTTGCTCAAATATCGCTGATACTGTAGAAACGGTACAAAAGTTGTAAATAAATTAAATTCTTTTTATTCTATCCTTGAAGCTCAACAACTCCCTAACGTAGCGCGATAGAACTTTTTATATGAAGTACTAACATTATTTTGGCTCACTCTATCACCCCTATCATATAAGACCTTTCTTGTCCGGAATCACAAGTTTAAGGAAATAAACGACGCAATGTTATATTCGTATTTGTATTATATTTGTTCTAGCGACATTTAACGTCAAAAGTTTAGCATTTTTAAACTGATACAAGCAAAGTAAGTTTTTTGCCACTGGTGCTAAAGGCTATGGAGTACTTTCTGTAGTCTAGTCTGTAGTTGCACTTGGGGTGGTTTGTGGCCTTGTTGTGGGTTCCCAAGTAGTTGCACTTGGGGTGATTTGTGGCCTTGTTGTGGGTTCCCAAGTAGTTGCACTTGGGGTGGTTTGTGGCCTTGTTCTGGGTTCCCAAGTTGTTGCACTTGGGGTGGTTTGTGCCCTTGTTGTGGGTTCCCAAGTAGTTGCACTTGGGGTGGTTTGTGACCTTGTTATGGGTTCCCAAGTAGTTGCACTTGGGGTGGTTTGTGGCCTTGTTGTGGGTTCCCAAGTTGTTGCACTTGGGGTGGTTTGTGCCCTTGTTGTGGGTTCCCAAGTAGTAGTTGCACTTGGGGTGGTTTGTGGCCTTGTTGTGGGTTCCCAAGTAGTTGCACTTGGGGTGGTTTGTGGCCTTGTTGTGGGTTCCCAAGTAGTTGCACTTGGTGTGGTTTGTGGCCTTGTTGTGGTTTCCCAAGTAGTTGCACTTGGGGTGGTTTGTGCCCTTGTTGTGGGTTCCCAAGTAGTAGTTGCACTTGGGGTGGTTTGTGGCCTTGTTGTGGGTTCCCAAGTAGTTGCACTTGGGGTGGTTTGTGGCCTTGTTGTGGGTTCCCAAGTAGTTGCACTTGGGGTGGTTTGTGGCCTTGTTGTGGGTTCCCAAGTAGTTGCACTTGGGGTGGTTTGTGGCCTTGTTGTGGGTTCCCAAGTAGTTGCACTTGGTGTGGTTTGTGGTCTTGTTGTGGTTTCCCAAGTAGTTGCACTTGGGGTGGTTTGTGCCCTTGTGGGTTCCCAAGTAGTAGTTGCACTTGGGGTAGTTTGTGGCCTTGTTGTGGGTTCCCAAGTAGTTGCACTTGGGGTGGTTTGTGGCCTTGTTGTGGGTTCCCAAGTAGTTGCACTTGGGGTGGTTTGTGGCCTTGTTGTGGGTTCCCAAGTAGTTGCACTTGGGGTGGTTTGTGGCCTTGTTGTGGGTTCCCAAGTAGTTGCACTTGGTGTGGTTTGTGGCCTTGTTGTGGTTTCCCAAGTAGTTGCACTTGGGGTGGTTTGTGCCCTTGTTGTGGGTTCCCAAGTAGTAGTTGCACTTGGGGTGGTTTGTGGCCTTGTTGTGGGTTCCCAAGTCGGTGCACTTGCGGTGGTTTGTGCCCTTGTTGTGGATTCCCAAGTAGTTTCAGCAGTGTGCGGCATTGTTGATGTTTCATATGCGTTGGTAGTATCTGTAGGTGTAGGTAACCAAGGCGTAGTAACGGGAACTGGTAATTTTTCATTTGCACAGCTAATAATAGTTTTAATTAATTCTAACTTATCTTGGAAAAATTCATCTAAATAGCTTTGCGGGATTGTTTTTAAATCGTTTACGACATTTAAATGATAAGCGCTTGCATTAGTCATAATATTATTAATATTCTTTTGGACTGTCGATTCTAGTCTGGATAGCTGTACGGAAAGTTCAGCCGCACAAACAGCTTGTTCGACATCTTCCTTCAATTTACATTCTTCAGTTGCGATTAAACAATTTATGACTGCACTTAGTTGGTCAGTAATGTTGTTAATGTTGGTGCCGATCAATTGAACTTCTTGATCAGCTGTCTGTTCCATGTAATGGGTAATATTTTGTTCCACGTTTTCCGCAGTTGTTTGAATATAAGCTATGCGGCTTCCACTACAATCTGATATGTCTATACCTGTAAAAAATACTTTTTTAAGTTAATTTGAATTAATTTTTTAAATATAAAATAGGAAAAATACTCCAAGGAGCAAAAATTGCGCTAGCGCACAAGCGATACGTTAGTTCCAATCCGTTACGTTAAACTTATTAATACGGCACACGTATCCGTATTGCGATCGGTAAAGTAGTCCGACTTTGGTACATCAAAATTAGAAAAGAAGAAGATTCATAGCCATAAAATTTGATTGATTGACAAGTGAGTTAAAAGCTAAAACTTAAAAACATTGGGCGCATGCAGGAGGACTTAGCCGCTTGGCCGCTAAGTAAGCAAAGTGTCAAAACTTTCAAATTAAACTAATGGGATGGCTTTATTTTACCAGGTTTGATAATCCGTTTACTCAGCGGTTAAGCGGCTAAGTCCTCCTAAATGCGCCTATTGGATCCAAAATTGCATCCATCGTTAAATTAAACATGTAATAAAGAGCAGGTAAACCACAGTAAAATCATGAAAAAACCCGTTGGGTTAGGCGTCTGTTTGACACCTGTTAGGTTAGTATACAAACTCTGAACAAAATTGGTTTAGTTGGTTGCATAAAGCATTTTAAATTACGTTACGTAAGTATGCTTTTAACCTTTTTTGATCGACGAATTTTAAAGTGAAGTATTTTTAAATGAAACAAGAGCTAGGTAAAGCCATCGTTCAACAACTAAAACGATGGTAAAGCTGAGTGTGTTATTTAATGTAAGTTATAGTGTATCTCAAAGTATATCGCTTTGGCTTTTGACGGGCAATACCCCAATAAACCTTTAATGATTTATGACCTATTGTTATAGGGCAAACCTATGAGTTCATAATGACGGGGGTGGGCCAGGTATAAATATCTCTTGACCATTTATATAAATATGTCTGCTAATATTTTAGTTGTAGTGTCGAATAACCGTTTTTACTGTGCGTTTCGAAAAAGTTATTTTACGAAAATACATACAAGTATGTCGCGTCGAAATCATTTGTCATTAGATGCAAAACAAGTTGTAAAAAATGTGTATGAAACTTTAATCAGTAGGGGGCTTATTAAACGAGAAGCTTTAAAAGAAACCTATCTACTTACAAAATCTCCAATATCGTCGATAAGGGATATTATTAATAGTGAAGAATTGAACAAAAGAAAATAGCGTAGTGAATTTCGATCTCACCGTATAGACAATAGTGATCAAGACCTAATAAGAAGGAAAATATATTGTCTTTATGAAAGCGGAGTTGTTCCTACCTTGGATAAACTGAAAACGAAGCTAGAAGAAGACGACACTAATATAAATATTAGCCGTGCCACCCTCCAGAAAGTTGTTTGTAAAATGGGATTTAAATATCGCAAAATAGACAAAAGACAAGTAGTAATGGAATCGCACAGATTACGCACTTGGAAATTTAATTACCTTCAAGAAATTTAAAGATATAGGTTAGAAAACAGATCCATAATTTACCTTGATGAAACATGGTTCGATACACACGACACAGTATCCAAAGGATGGGTGGATTCCAGTCAAAACTGTCAGACGAAAGCACCTTCAAATAAAGGAAAACGCATTACCATAATACACCCTGGTTCAGAAGACGGATTTGTCCCAGCTGCTTGCTGTTATCTGCAAAGAATATTAAGGATTCTAGCTTGGATTATCACGAGGATACAAGCGCAGAACTTTTGAAAACTGGTTTTAAAATTATCTTTTAAAAAATATTCCAAACAACAGTGTTATTGTCATGAATACCACAGCCCTCTGCTACACAAAGCACCAGCTTCATCAAGTTCAAAAACTGAAATCCAGGAATATTTGTTAGAAAATGATATTTATTTTGAATTCAGTTACAAAAAGCGCAACAATTTTTGGAAGTCCTAAATTCATATGCAATTAAAAACAATATGTATGTGAGAATTTGGCTGAATAGGCTGGGCATACTGTCTTACGTCTTCCTCCGTATAACTGTATGTTTAACCCCATAGAAAATTTGTGGAACCAAGTAAAATCAAAGATTGGAGCAGAAAATGTTACACCTACTTTAAGTCCCAGTGTTATAATGATAAAAAATGTAATTACCAATATACCAGTTGAGAGCTGGAAAAATTCAGTATAGCACATTATAAAAATTGAGGACTCTTTACATTTCTGTACAAAACAACATAAATCGTAGTGTAATTAATCTCAACGATGACTCTGATAGTGAAACCGAATTAGATTTAGATATTTAGATAAAAATGTAATTACGTATAGATAATATAGTTATAAATTTATTAATAATTATTAAAACTTTGCATATATTTAATCTCTTAATGTAATTTTAAGATTATAACTACTTAAATAAACAATAAATTATAAATCTATATATTATTAGAGTCCGTCCCTAATGTCCCTAATGTTCTGCCCTTTAATACCTACGGATCCGCAGTTTTATTGCTATCGGCAGGTATATTGGAGTACTGCGGTCAAAAGCCAAAGCGATATACTTTGAGATACACTATACAAATATTTTAATTCGCCATGCGTTTAACGTCTAGTAATAGTAAAGCAGTTTAATAAATATTGTAACGTCTAAATTAAAACGTCAACCTTTTTTTTTGTCTCAATATACGACCTGCCCTAATCTCGATATGACGTCACGTAATGTGACGAAACATTCAAAGCCTCTGAAAAACAGTAGACTACGATTTACCCAAAAAGAGCCACGCGCCTATCAGTCCTGTCTCACTTTCAAATTATTCCCCTTTTTGTTGCTCGTACACTATTTAAATGACGCGATTGGAAAGAAATAGTTGATTTCCGCCTTTACTTCTATGACGGCTCTGGCATTTTCTTAGATGAATTCTACTTTATAATAAGCAGAAAGTTGGTTTTTGATAAATTTTTGGAACTTCTTGCTCGCTAGCGTATTTTAAATTTTAGGAACTGAAGCCTCTGCTTGAACAATGTTGTAACTCGCAAATAGTGTGAAATAGAGTTAATCATAAAATATTGTTGTATGGCACTAAAAGTAACTGTCTAATAAAATTAAAACCATTTTTTTATATTTCCCCTTAATAAAATACACTGGCGCCAATATTAGGGGATATCGTAAAATTTTATATAACTAACATTTTGAGGTATATATTTAAAAATAATATTTATATAAATTTGTTTACTTTGATATGGTGATAACGAGGAATATTGATTTTTTTGGTGATAACAGAAATTACACCGCATTCCGACCCAGACATAAAAATTTTCATTATCAATCATTTTTAATTTCACAGAACAACGTTGTAAGTGGTAGCGCACTTGATTACTTGGGCGTATGTTGTTGCCTTATTGATATTATATCGGTGGCAAATTTTTGGCCTTCGTTGCAAAATGCAAATAATCGTGGTAAACAACGCAAATCCAACTTTGCTGAGTAGCAAAAAACCAAATTAAAAAAAACATATCTAAGTTAGGCAAGGCTTTACACCAAATTATTTTAACAATTTCCAGAATGACAACTTGAAAGGTACGGACAACGGCGTATGGACCAAGCGATTCATTCATAATTTTATGATAAACATTAAGCCAACTATCCTAATAGGCAAGGGGGGTGAGGCAAGCCAAAAATGAAAATGGCGGACTTACTTTTTGACCTTGGTCTATAGTATGCACCCAACGACGTTGGTCTCTATTTACCTGTGAAAAGTGAGGTGCGGAAATGAATAGTCTACCCATAGGCGTATCCAGGAAAAATTTCTGGGGGGCACAAGTAGCCAAAAACTGAAGAGTAACGTTGGCTTATTTTTTAATAAGTAGTAGTTTTGCAAAAAAATAACGAAGGATGTAGAACACGAAAAAATATTTGTTAAAATTATTTACAAAAATCTGTAATAGGTCATTGCAAATCCAACTAAATAATCAATTATATAATTCACCGATTTATGTAAAAATCAAAGCACTGCTTCTGTAAATGTATTTTATTACAAAAAAAACTGACAAAAAAACAGTATATAGAGTATTACATGTTATTTGTAGGACAAACTAAATTAGAATAAATAAAATTTAAATATTTATATTTAGCCGTCTTTTAATTTTAGCCATTTCATTTAATACCTCCTCGGGAGAAATTATAATATCAGGATGGATATTTAATAGTGCTAAGCCGTTAAGACGATTAGAACCTGTCGTACTTCTTAAATAAGTTAACAGTCTACGGAGGGTAGAGAAGGATCTTTCATTTGTGCAACTTGTAACTGGAAGAGTGGCAAAAATTTGTAAAAGTTTCTTTATATTTGGAAAAATTGTTTCGTTGCAGGAAACATATGCATCGATAGCATTTTTGAAAACATTATCGGATAATTTCCTTTGCCATAATTTTACTTCAGCTACTAGAATTGTATCACTGTTTTCAAAAATAAATTCATTTTCTATGTAGAACTTAACCAGTTTCAAAATTCATTTTCAACATTACTACTCTGTCTTAAAAGACAATTTACAAAGGACTCGATAATTTTTTTATAATTCGTAAATCTTTCTTGGAGGGTTACTATATAATAATTCAAATAAGGTACAAAAACATTAATTTTGTAGTAATCTCTTGCATTATTTGCCCTAATATTAGCTCGGTGGATCCCAACCTCCAATAGGAAACAAACTAACAAACCAAACTTTCAAGTATGCTTTCAAATCACTAAAGAAAGATAAACGAAATAAACTGTATTGCAAAATGGAAAATGCGCGGTTTCTGTTAAAAGCATCTATACACAATCACATAAGCGCGAAACGCGATACTACTACGCATTACACTCAGTAGGTATGCAACCAATCATGCATGGAAGCACAGAGACGATAGTTAGGGGCTGTCGCTAGATCCTTGTAAAGCCCAGCGGTTGACCTTCTATATGGAGATCAGGCCGTATTATTCATAAAATTTTATTTTTATTAGTAGAATACTCAATAAAAAAATTATTTTAAATAACTATATACATATAGGTTAATCCTAGGCCTAGGGCTCTGGGGGGCACGTGCCCGAGTGCCCCCCTGGATACGCCCCTGAGTCTACCCTTCTACAAACAAGGCACTGCCTACCCATATTGTCTTTAAAAACACTTTCTAATCACCAACAAACACCAGAAAATACACAAAAAACGCTTTATAAGCTTTATTTGATCACTTTTGGCTTTCGAAATTGTCAAATGACAGAAACCAACAGAAATGACAAAGCAAAGGTGGCGTCACCCACAAGCGTTTAGGAAAAGTTCATTCGTTGCCGGGATTAACAAATAATCACGTATTTTCAGAATTTTGCTTTTTTAAAAAGATAATAACTTATAATATTTGAACATATTTTTTTATTATGATATCTAAAAATGATAAAAATATATGGTATTGTTTATTTAAAAAGTTACATTACAAAATTCTTTAATATAGAGGCTTATCCAACAACTACTTGTGGTTAGTAAGTTTAGAGTGGAAAAATTAAATTTGGCAAACCGCATTTTAGCGCTTTTACTGTGATGTATTGATGAAAACAGCTCAAACGTATACAAACCTGGTCCGTACGTCGTTGGATACGGATTATTAACAATAAATAGGAAAAATACACATTGTTAGGTTGTCATCCTAAAAATTGTAGCAATAAATTGGGCTAAAGACTTGCCGTGTAATACTTGCTTTACAATTAGTTCTGGTTAGTTCTGGTTAGTTCTGGTTAGTTCTGGTTTCTATCAATTTTTTTGTCTTTATTAAGGCCGGCTAAGAAATAGAAATTTACCACTTTTTTATTTGGCCTCCCAGGCATTATAGTATATTGAAAAATGTGTATAGATAGAACCAGATTTTATTCATTCTGAAAGGGTTGCCGCAAAGTATCTAATCTAAACAAACCCTTTTGTGAACAGTGATTTATTGCATTGATAAATAATACACCCGACGAGTATAAAATTCTTTACGACAGGGGTCAGCTTTTATAGCATGACAGAGATGAAATAAGATGATGTTTTCTAAGTATGTGATACGTGTTTTAGCAACTTTTTTTTATTTAAAAAATATTCAATCAGGCTCTATCAAAGGCTATGTGCTTTCAAAAGGTTTGTGTACTTTATCAATTTTTGTGCACTTGGCGGCATTGCTTTCAAAATGAATTATAGGTGGTTCAGACTTTAACTTATGGAACGACGGTGCACGTTTCAACGTTATATTTTTTTTTGCTGTAATCGTGCCTAACGGCATAAAAGAAGGTTGTAACTGTTATATTTGCACACCTTTTTTAACTCCAATAATACATAAACCCTAAGCCCCTAAGTAATGGGCCAAAATTTAACTGGAGAATTGTAAAGTTAAACTATTGCAATTCAACTAAACTTATAGTCCAGGAGGTAGCAACGTCGGGAAAACAAGAATTTTAGGATGGCTGATTTTTTGATATATTGATCTCCCTCTTCTTTCGGGTAGATCCTCGGCTGTCTGGCTAACGGTAGTGAATGCGTTAGTGGCCAGCTGTGACCTTGACATTTAGGGCTGTCACTTTGACATTTAACGCTGTCACAGATATGCCAAAAAATGCAAACCTTGGTCATATATTATCGTTCCAAGTTTCATTAAAATATACCGAACGGTTCAGAACTTAAAAGAGGACGAGTGTATAATTAGAAATAAGAAAAGTGGTTGGCAATGAAAAAAAAAAAAGGTTTGGTAAACCTATCTATTGACAAGAAATTAAAAATAAGGTTTCTCAAAAAGTTTCCAAAACCTTAGATTATTACCTGTACAGGTAGGATGCGAACTAATAAACGCAACAACTTGCCAGCCAGACAGCCCAGGGTCTATCCAGAAGAAGAAGGGGTAATTTTCTAGAAACCTGCGGCAACTCCGATTTCGACGAAATTTGGTGTACGGGGTTTTTGGGGCGCTGATCACGAATCTGAAAGAATTTTTTGGCGGAACCTTTTTGTTCTTGAGATATTCATCATCCGACTTAAGATTTAAACTAATCCTATTTTTACAATATTCCCCTCCTTTTTGCACACAATTCTTGATTTGAAGCTAAAGTAGCACACAATATTTGATTTTCACCTTTTCAAACCCCGTTTTTGACGTATTTTACATTATTTTTGCATTAAATTGCATAGCTATACTTTGAATCATTTTAATCCCAGTGTGCCATGAAGCCAAACAAACAAATTTGTGTATGTATGGTTGCCGCATTATTAAAGAAAAGCCACGCAATTTAATGCAAAAATAATGTAAAAACGTAGAAAAACGGGGTTTTAAAGGGTGAAAATCAAATATTTTGTGACACTTTAGCTTTAAATCTAGAATTGTGTGCAAAAAGAAGGAGGGATATAGTGAAAATAAGCTTAGTTCAAATTTGAACTTTGATGATGAATATCTCGAGAACGAAACGTTTCCGCCAAAAAACTTTCAGATTCGTGATCAGCGCCCCAAAAACCCCGTATATTAAATTTCGTTAAAATCGGAATTGCCGCAGGTTTCTAGAAAATTACCGAAGAAGGAGAACAACATAAAAAAACAGCTGACCTAAAGGTATTTTTCGAAAACGTTGCTACCTCCTGTACTAAACTGCTGGACACTCGAACGGAATAATTTAAATTTTAGGTAAAATTTTAAACTTAATTTTTTCAAAGACTACAAAAATATTTTAATGCGGTTTCCGGAAAATTTGGGCGCATTTATTAGTCTTTATGACTACCTATACTGCAGTCTTGGTATTAAAGTTACCTCTTATATGCAGAGTGGTAGATATGACGTTGTTTTTTGTGAAATTTTGTTGCTCTGTTACGTAACGATGTATATATATATATATATATATATATATATATATATATATATATATATATATATATATATATATATATATATATATATATATTTGGAATTTCTTGGAATTGCCATAGAAGCACAGTTAAGAGCACATTCGGTTAAACCAGATGTCCCACATAAAATCTTAGAAATCTGTATACTATCGAACCATACATCCGGTCAAAATATCAAAATTGTGTAAAGCCGCGTACAGACCGAAGATCCAACGCCGAGCAAACGAATTCAAGCACATGTGACGTTGGCGTTTGTTGTTGGACCGCATGGGATAAGGTTCGGTGCTAGATAGTCGAGCAATGTCGAGCGACGAAAACGATTTACTGCTGGCGAGTGCAGAGTTCTAAACAATAAAGTCAAAGGCAGACAAACGACTAATACTAGAAGTGCAACAAATCCTGTCCAGACCAAATCAAACCATCTTTTGATGTGCCGATCAAGGAGCTAACGCAAACGAACACCAACGCCAACCTTGGAAACCGTTCGCTTATGTTTGCTCGTGCCGTACACACCGAATCGAACACCTCCAAATTTGTAACCACATGTGCTTGGCTTGCGTTGGAATCTCGGTCTGTTCGTGGCTTAATACTTCTCAAGCAATTAACAGGCTTGATAGTAATCTCGTAGGCACCCGGTATAACTTACCTTCATCAGCTGCCTGAGCCATAATAAGTTCAATAATACGAACCAGTTCATATACATCTTCTTTCAATCTGGTGATTCCATTTGTTTTCGTCGTTATCTCCGTGGTCACTATGTCGGATATATATGTCTCTAGTAGCCGTACTTTTTCAAAAATTTGGTTTTCAGTTGACGTGAACAGGTTTTGGGCTCGTTTCAGAAGATCGTCAATTTCATCATGCAGCTCTTGATTTGAAATTATAGGGTTACCCTTAAAATTATAAATTTCATATACTTTTTTTATGTTAAACGGTTTTATTGAACTAAAACTAAAAAATAATTCGATTAGTCCTAGCTACCAGACCGCACCAATTTTTTATTAATCTGGGTTATTGATCAGGAAAATAATAAAACCGTTGGACGTAGCGACTCCGGAGTAAATATTATGATATAAATTGTCCAACGATTTTATTATTTGCCTGATCATAACCCCAAATTGATAAGAAAATATTGAAATATATTTTTACTTTTAGTACAATTAAACCGTTTAATATATTTTCTTTTATAAAAATTATTTTTAAGTTTTTAGTTTTGTTGTTAGTTGATACCTCTCACCCTGTTGAGTTTATTGTAACTAAGCTGAACTAACCGACGAGTTTTTAATGTATGGTATTTATTTGGGTACACGCCAAAATAAAATTAAAAGTACTAAAAACCAAAAAAATTTGAACAAGTAAAAAGATAATTAAAAATCGACGTTTCGGTGGCAAATTTGCCACAGTCAAGACAAATGGAATAAAAATAATAAAAATAAAAACTTACTATTATTTAGGTTTTAAAATTCAAAATTTTTATGTTTTTCTAGGATATTTTGAAAACTTTGACATTAAATGTCAAAACATGTTTGTTTGGTTATAGTGTCATAGTGACATAGATAACTGGTTGCTGGTGTATTGATTGTTATTTTACAAAAAGGTGAATAGTTAGTTAATTTTTAGTCTTCCTGAAGATACTTCAGTATCAAGCAAAGGCAAACAAGTGTTATTTAAATTAACTGAAATTGATGCTACACAATTATCTTTATTTAATAATATATACGCACTTTCTTTGATTTTGCGTTTTTTAGAACAAGTTTCCTTTGCTAAAATGCTCGAAGCATCCCAGTTTATTCTATGATTGTTATCAAATGCGTGTTGGCAGATTTTTGATTTTTGAAATTTTGTTTTTTTAATGTATGATCTGTTTTCTTTTATGCGTTTGGCTAATGGTCTACAAGTTTCACCTATATAAAACTTATTGCATTCGCAAGGTATTTTATAAATGACATTTTTCGTATTTTCATTTAAGTTGTATGGTTTTGTTTTTGTTAATTGAGATCTGATTGTGTTTTGTGTTTTAAAGATTGTGCGAATATTAAATTTATGTCCTATTCGTTGAATTTTATTTGATAGTCCGGGAATGTATGGTAAAAATAAATTTGTAATAGGTCTATTTTGATTTTGTCTTATAACTGGAGTTTCAAATTCAAGGAAAAAAAACGAGTTTTTATTGAGTAGATGTGGAAAATATGTAATTTGCCATTTTGTGGCGACGGCCAACATGGATTTTATTTTATTTTTCTAGTGAGCTCTATTCTACATTGGTGATTGTAAGTTCTTTTATTTAATACCCATATTGAGAAAGTTTTGGAAAAAATATGTAATTCGTCATTTTGTGGCGGCGGCCATCTTAGATTTTATTTTTTTATAGTGAGTTCTATTCTACCAATCAAGCCTTATTATTTGATACCCATATTGAGGTTGTAGTAAAGTAATATGTAATCCACATTTTGTGTCGGCAGCCATCTTGGATTAACAATCAAAAAAATGTATTATATTGTATTGTCATCAAATTTTAGAGTGTATACTAGGTTCCAGGTATTATTTTGACTTTTGACGAAGCATAACGATGGGGTTTCCAAGATTGGTTATTGTTCGTTGTCAAAGCTTTCATATAGTCGGCATCAAAAGATGGTTTGTTGATCTGGTTGATTTGTTTGCACTTCAATATTGATGGACATGCTGACTTTATTGTTTGGGGGAGCTGTTTCGCCAATGATGAAAAAGATGTTTTCAGATGGCTTTCGACGTTGCTCAAACTATCTGGCACCAGACTTTATCCCATGGTCAACAACAACCAGCATCACATGGCGAATTCGTTTGCATCGGCGTTGGATCTTCGATCTGTACACTGACTTATTTGATATTTGACCGGTGCATGGTTCGATAGTGTAGTTCTAAGAATTTTATGTGGGACATCTGGTTTACGGCAAGTCGGCTCTTGGCTTGGCTACCGCTGACGATTCGAGTTGACCTCTCGCCGCCTTGCCGCGCCGCCTGCTGCCGCTCCTGCCGCCGCCATGCCATATACATACTGCATATATATCAATTACATCTGACTTAGTGACAAGAGTTACGAAAACAACGTCATCTCACCACTCGCCTGGAGGGTAAACTTGTACAGACTCAGTATGGTGGTCATAAGAAAAGCTAATATTACTTGGTACAAGAGCACATTAAAGTATTTTATCAAGTCTTTGAAAAAGTGGTTAGGTACACCTAAGAATTTAGTGCTACGTTCGATGTCCATGTTATTACGGGAGGTAGCCCGTTTGTTTTTCAATACCTTTGGTCATTGTTTTACATGTTGTTCTGCTTCATGTTTACTACAGAAACACCGACTTATTCAGTTTTAACGGTGCTCCTTGGTTTGGGGCATGATGTGAGAATCAAGTTTTGGCAGAAATGTTTCGGTCTCTCAAAGATATTCATCATCAGTTAAATTTGAACTAAGCTGTTTTTCGCTATATCCACCTCATTCTTTGCACACAGTTCTAGTTTTAAAGCTGAGTATGCGAATAATGTTTTGATTTCTGCAAACCCCGTTTTCACGTTTTCATTATTTTGCATTCGTGGTGGCTTTTCTTTAATGTGCACAACCGCATACATACACAATTTTGTTTGTTGTTTGGCTTCATGGCACTGGATTAAAAATGATTAAAGTATGGCTAATACGTTTTAAATAAAATCAATCTTACCCAAGCTCGTCAAAACAGGGTTTAAAGGCCAGGCATCAAATATTGTGTGCTACTTTAGCACCGAATCAGAATTGTGTTAAGAAGGGAAATATTGTAAGAAATAGGATTAGTTTAAATCTTAGGATCGGATGATGGGTAATAAGAGCAAGGGTTCCGCCAAAGTTCGCCGTTTATCGCTGCTTCGCCTGGAAATTTCGTCGAAATCGGAGATTACCCCGCGGTTCTCGAAAAACCACACTCCCTTCTTCTGGATGAATAATACGGGCTGCATGCGGCACAGCAGCAGTTGTTGCGTTTATTGATTCATCTACCTACAGGTAATAATCTAAGGTTTTGGAAACTGCGGCTGCCGGCGCCCAGCACCCCGACAACGAGCGGACTGCAAACCTTTTTTTTTCATTGCCAACCACTTTCTTATTTCTGAATTATATCGTCTCTTTAAGTTCGAACCGTTCATTTTTATATTTAATGAAGCGGGAACGATAATATGGCGACCAAGGTTTGCATTTTGGCATATCTGTGACGGCGTTCGTATCCAGTGAGCAGCCCCTAAGTATCAAGTCTGGCTGGCTACTAACGTTCACTACGGTCAAGCCAGACAGCCGAGATCTACGAAAGAAGGAGAGGGAGATCAATATATCAAAAAATCAACCATCCCTAAAATTCTTGTTTTCCCCGACGTTGCTACCTCTGGACTATAAGTTTAGTTGAATTGCAATAGTTTAACTTTACAATTCTCAGGTTAAATTTTGGCCATTACTTAGGGGCTTAGGGTTTATGTATTATTGGAGAGCAGTAATACATGTG
>JACEGR010010307.1:0-19770 GCA_014170235.1 Listronotus bonariensis
CAAATACGTAAACAGCAGGCAAAATTCTCGCACTTCCAGAGCGGCGTTCCGACGCAAATAGAGCGCTCCTGAGTAGCTCAGGGAAAGCATTTCGTTCTACTCTATGGCGTCCAAGACGGAAAGTGTTATGCACCTGAGCTACCTGTTTTTCTTTTCTCTCTCAGTCTCTCATGCACCAACTCCTCTTTTGGTTTTTGTGCTTCAAAACTGCTTTTTATGATTAAGGATGGATTTTTAAAATGGAATTAGATATTAAAGGAGATTATTATTATAAAGCCCAAGAAAGGTTAAAAACAACGAAATTTTAAAATTTCTTTCCCTTGTCCTAAGGATGCGTTCCAGTGACTAACTTTTTAGAGCAGTTCAAGAGCTTCAAGCCCTGGAGCGTGACGCACAAGAATTTTTCGTCACTGGAAAGACCCTCAGGATTGGGAAGAAACTTCTGATGTTTTAGGCGTTTGCCGCGTGAGGTAATTTAGAAGTAATTTTTTAAGCGATTAGAAATTTTTTTAATAGTATTATAGTAAATATCTAAAATTAACTTATATTAAACAAAATCGTTTTTTTTGTTTATTTGCAAGATTGTCCTGTATGTACACCATGCATGAATGTAATCCAGAAAACCTCTTTTATGCTTTCTACCAAAAAAAAAATGATACTATTTGAAAATCGCTCTGAGCCGTTTTTAATATATTTGCAACAAGTGTTTTAGTAAATTAAAGTTAGTTTATTGTTCAGTGGCCAGGTAATCTGTAACCAACAAACGATTAATCCTTTTCGACCAAGGTAAAATGCGTGGATCTAATCGTTGTATTTTGGTTCAAGGAATTTGTGGTAGCATTTTTGTACAGACCTTTTAAAGGCACACCGTATGTGTGATAGTAGTACTTATAGCTTATGTCCTATAATAATAGGTAATTTATGTAACAAGTGCATGAATTGACTTTTTTTTTACGAATGGGGAGTTTGACAGCACGATCCGTTAGACGGGGTGCGACAATCCCATAAGTAAAAAAAAGACACGTTATGCATGTGTTACACGCTATATATTTTTTCACGACCGTATGCAAATATCCCAAAATACCATTTTATTCATGTTTTATTTATCTAAACTTATAAATTTCTTAGTCATCCAAATTCATTATTACTATTAATTTTCATTAATTTCTATTAAATTTATTTGCAAACTGTCAAATTTTAAAACTAGTGACACATGAACTAAAAAAAATAATGATGAAATAAAGGTAACCTGACCGTTTGTTTAGTTGATGTCGCGTTTACTGTTACATTGCATAAATTGATATATTAAGTTTATGGTAGTAGGCATTGAAACAAGACACTAATTCAAAGTGTAAAACTTTGAAGTGTTAAAAAAGTTACTTTTTTAACACTTTATGTAGTGTACTAGAATGGAGTACTTTAGCTTCATGTTAACGAAAAACTGCATTTTTTTTAACGGTCGTGAAAAAAGTATTTTTGTGACGTTTATCTACCTAAAAATTGTATTATTCAACTATATTATACACCTGTTCAGCCAAGGTTTTGTCAGTAGCTAATAATATAAAATTATTTATATTAGATAAATAGATATCTGAAAATCTTAAACTTGTTGTTAAGACGTAAACTAAATCTCTGCGTAAGATAAATTTCTGGGAAACACTATCGGTAAAATTTATTGACAGTAAGCTTTATAGAATATTTATTAGTTTATTCTCTTGCCGTGTTATAGTCTAGGACCCTAATAGGAAGCGACCTGCACCCATGGTTTACCAGATAAAAACTCTTTTATATCAAATAATGTATTGAAACAATGGTACTGCCACTAGGTTACCGAAAAAATCATAGTCAAGTCTAAGGAAGATAAACTTTGTAATAAGAAGTGCTCGATTTGTGCTTCGATTTGTCCGAAAATATAGGTTATGTTTGTGACGACACCTTTTGCCATAATATTGATATAACCTTTGTTTCGCGCAGGTTATAACATTGGCAATCCATCGAGATCAGGGGATGTACTGCACAGTGAATTCAGAGAGAATGTTCAATGAGATTTTGTTGCCTGAACTGCATAATTTTTCTGGCTGTAACTAAAGAACATGGTTCCAGCAGGATGGAGCAACGTCAACAACGTCCAGTGCTCTCTGCCCACGAGTCCGTGAAAATTGTCCGGGCAAATTAATCACGATAAGAGGTGACATAACTTGGCCCCACGCAGTGCTGATTTGACTTATATGGACTGTTTTCTGTGGGGTTTTCTTAAATCTAAAGTCTACGTTAATAAACCAACTTCCCTGGTGTAATTAAAACAAAAATATTCGCCACGAAATAGAAGCCATCTCGGAGCCTACCTGCCATTCCGTCATAAGAAATTTTATTGTTAAATTAAACGAATATCGCGAACGCCAGGGGAAAACATTTGAAGGCATTACTTTTTAAAAAATAAAATCCCAAAGAATGTATTTTATTAATAAATATTTTTTTATAAACGGCTTATTTTATTTTTTATTGATTTTAAAATATAAAATTTCTTTGAGACACTTGTATATACCAATTATTTCCGACTCTACATAACGGTATTTTATAAATAAAGCAATGGGAAATTTTTTAAAATTTTAAAAAATTATAGCAATTTTTTGATCTATTTAGGGACACGCTGTATAATTAATTAAATTAACCCTCTATACCAGCGTCTCTTAACCTATGGTCCCTGAACCCTGGGGGTCCGCGAGCATGTGTTATGGGGACGGCGGTCGTATCTATGGACATTTAAATTAATAAATAAATTTCAGCGATTAAGCACGCACCGGTAGGTGGTGGTACTTTAATAATTTATCCTAATTTAATTGTGTTTTTAATCAAGGAGTTCCTTAAAATTGTGCTTGATTTTCTGGGGTCCGAAACTGAAAAAGGTTAAGTAGGTTTATAGTTTGGCCACTATAAATTGAGAAAAACTTATACTTATACTTAAACCGTATAAAAATGTATTTTATTGGTTTAAAAACACTGCTCTTAAAAAAAACAATTGTACACATTTAGAGTAATTGCAAATCTCAATATTTTATTCTCGTTTAAAATTTAAACTAAAAATACAAAATCATGATAATCACTTCGTCACTTTATAGTTAGAAAACTTATTTTTAAGAGAAAAACTTGACGGATTTTTTTAATTTTGTTTTTATTTTAGATTTTACATATTGGTCTAAAATTAAATTCTTAAAAACTTTTTCTAAATAACTTTTTTGGATATCGAGCCAACTTACCTTACTCTTTAATATTTTAATTTAATTTTTATTAATTATCTCCCCATGAACTTGGATGTTATTATTGAATTTTAGGTTATTTGATAAGCAGAGGTGACTGCTAAAAAAGTTTAGGCATGTGTATTAAGTGAAAAAATCGTTTGTGATTTTTAAAAGTTATCTTTGTTTAACAATTAACATTTTTTGTGGAAAAATGTCTGAATCTGAATACCTGTAATACACGTTTATCAATAGAGATTCTAGCAAAAACATGTCTCCCACGTAAGCTCAACTAAAACAGGTTTGCTTAATGGTTGGGTCTACTGCAGTAAACCAGGTAAATCTTCTTAAATATCAATTAAGATATAAATCGTATCCATTCATAATGGTATCACGATTTCTCCCTAAGGAACACTATCTGTTTACTTTATTGATCGAGGATGCCGTACCTTTACATGATATTTATTAGCTCAACTACATTTTCAATTAACCAATATTGCTTGTATTATGTTGTTAGACTAATAGTTTAAGATCCAAATAGGATAAACAAGGGTATTGTTACAGGGATGCCTAAAAATTATGGTTAAGGCTATTTTTAAAGTAAAAAGAAAAACCTTTTCACGCACCCTGTATAATTGCCAATTTTTATTTTTTTAGAGACTGTGGACAAAAACCAAGAGATTTCAAACTAAAAATATAATCATATCCTAAAATCAAAGATTTAGTGTGTCCACGCATCGTTGAAATTTATGCAGTATTAGACAAATTGCAGGTAGTATACAGGGTGTTCGAAAATACACCGACAAATTTCAGGAGGTGATTCCTCATTGAAAAATATGAAAAAGTTTCCTATAAACATGGGTCGAAAATTCATAGTTTCCAAGATACAGGGTGTCCAACATTTTAGGTTCAACATTCACCTTCTTTAATCTTCAGTTGACCTTCACTTTTTAATGTCATTAGATAGTCCTTAAAAAGTTAAGATGGAGAAAATAAAATTAATTTTGCTCTATCTTTAACTGTTTTTGCTCAGTAAATCGTCAAAATTCAAAAATTCCGTCCCAAGAAACATGCAATAAAGTGGTTTTTATTTTTTCTCGAAAACGAAGCAAGATACAAAAAATTTCAAGAAATAAAAAGTTGTATTTTCAGTTGCTTATTCTAAAAAAAAATAAAAAGTTACAAAAAAGTCAGTGGCGTACATTTTTTACAATTATTTTCGATTAGATGTCCCGTGAGACGCCACTGGACTTAATAATTTTAATTTAATTATGCCTAACTTTGGCCCTTATTACTAGAAATAACACTGAAAAATGTCAGGAAAATCGGTTACAGGGTATTCAAGATAATTACAAAAAACCTATTTTATTTAAAAAGTGTAACACCCTGTATCTTGGAAACTATGCATTTTCGGACCCGTGTTTATAGGAACTTTTTTCGTATTTTTCAATGAGGAATCACCTCCTGAAATTAGGCCGTGCATTTTTCGAACACCCTGTATTATTAGTAACGATTTTGTCCAAACTGCAAGAATCTTTACTAAAAAATTGTTTGTTTTATAAGTCCTATATGTTGGTGGCAAAAATCCATGTACATTTCTTAATTATCCCTTTATAAGGATCTAATTATTTAATGCCCATCAATTTATTTCTCTTATTACTGAGGAGCTACCATAGATAACCTACATTTAGATCCGCAGTGGCAAGAAGCATTTTTCGGATTTTTACGACCGCGCGCAGTGGGTGGACGAACTTAAAAGCCGTGGCAAAATACAACCACCGGCACACCGTACCCTTCGTCCGCGGTCTGACCGTAATGCTCATTAGCTACCGTACTTCGAACAGAAAACCAGGACGCGCTCAACAAATTCTTTCCTATAATGCGAATAGTTTGTTTGGGTCCGGGTGCGTTTACCCTCAACTGGCTTGCGTACAAACCGGTTTTTCGCCCATGAAATGTAACTTTTGTTTCGCGCTGGTTATGAACATTGGCAATCCATCGAGATCAGTGGGAGCTACCTACGCCACTGACTGGTACAGTTGTTTTTTTAGACACAAATTAAAATTCATCTGACCTTCCAAAGTCCGGTCGAATATTGATATTCGATATTCGAATACGAATACCGTAAAGAAAAGTATTCGAACTGTGAATATATTTGAATACCAAGTAAAAAATATTCGAGTACTTAGTATTCATGAATACCAGAATTGGGTATTCATGAATACTGATGGAAAATTTTACAGAGCAAAACAAGATTTTTTTTTCAAAAACAAAAGTTATAAGCAACAGGATTCACTCTCCTTTAATTTTTTTAATTTATTTTTGTACTAAAAAGCATTGATGTACCTTTTTTTTCTTAAAAAATATTTGCAGTAAATTTTCTAACGGACGACTTATCTACCTGATACTTAGTAATGATTTAAACCAAAAACTGACATAATAACATTTATATTAGCCCACGATGCTAAATAGGGATTTACTCAAGCGTCATAAAGACCTACTGGGTTGCAAAGCTTAGATAATAAGAAGAAAAAAATGTTATATAATGTATACCTTTTTATCGGTGGAGAAAGCAGCTTAAGATTTTTAAATATGTCAAAAATAGTTATTTATTAGATAAGTGAGTTATATTACATATAAGTCACGCAAGAAAAGTTTAACTCCTCGAGCCCGAAGGGCGAGAGAGGTAATTTTCTTAAGTGACTTATATGTAATAACTCACGTGTCTAATACAAAATTTTATCCAACACTTTCGTATAAATCGTTTTTAATATCGAGAATAATTTGAAAACGTCATCCATTATTTGTTACTTGTCATTGTCAACACCAGCAACAAAATTTTGTATTTTTGGAAAGCAAGCTTGTTTGGTTGTAATGCATTTTGTTGGTAACTACGGGTTTGTTCAGTAAACAACTTTGTAGACAAACATAAAAATGCTTTTGCGAAATGGAAAATTGTGAAGTTCCTGCGGAAATTTTGGAAGAAGCTGCGGTAGCGACATGTAGTTTAATTCAAGAGAAGTCAAAACTAACGTACAATAAAGAATTTGAAGATTTTGAAGCATGGAGGAAAAGGCGAGGAATTGGTACTATAAATGAAGATGTTATTATGGCTTACTTTCTGTTTTTATCGAAAAAGTTGCTCCGTCATCAATGTGGACCAAGTATTCAATGATAAAAACGACCTTAAAAGT
Organism: Listronotus bonariensis; assembly: GCA_014170235.1. Classification (NCBI taxonomy): domain Eukaryota; kingdom Metazoa; phylum Arthropoda; class Insecta; order Coleoptera; family Curculionidae; genus Listronotus; species Listronotus bonariensis. The sequence continues at coordinate 6,431 of JACEGR010010307.1, forward strand.
ATATAAAAACGTGGATATAGGGAGGTATGGAAAAGTTGTCGCTTATTTGAAGAGCAATTCAAGAAATTTCAAACCGAAAAAGGCAAAAATTCTGGAGAGGCAATACATCGAAAAATTTTTGGCTGAGGCACCTGACGACGAGCACTTAATGTCAAAGGTATGAATTTACTTTAGTTTCTGGTATTAAATATTTATCTGTTCGGATTTTTATAGGTTGCATTGATATTGGGAATCGCTGGTGCATGCCGTTGTGACGAACTAACTCGCTTAAGTATTGAAGATATAGTAGATAAAGGCCAGTACATATATGTTTCTATACCTGATACCAAGACGAACAAATCGAGAAGCTTTACAATCTTTGGTTTTTGGATTTTTGGTAAATGTGCTTGAATTATTTAGAAAATATGTGTGCCTAAGGCAAGAGAAAACGCCTCACAAAAGATTTTTGTCAACTTTCAAAAAGGCAAATGCACTAGGCAATGCGTGGGAATAAATAAAATTTCGAAAATTCCGAGAGTAGTTGCTCATTATTTGCAACTACCTGATGAAATCTTATATAGTGGTCATAGCATGCGGCGTTCTTCAGCGACACTTCTAGTCAACGCTGGGGCCGATATCACCAACCTTAAACGCCATGGCGGGTGGAAGTCTTCTACCGTGGCAGAAGGATATTTAGGAAGATTGCATCTCTAACAAGTTTGAGATTGCAAGACGAATACAGGGTGGATAGCGCACCAAGGCAAGTACTAGTGCTGAAAGACTTCCTGAAGAGCACTCCGCACAATGTAACGTTGTCCAAGATAAATCTAATATAACAATTACTGTTAATATAAACACGAATAAATTGTAGTATAATATATTAGTTGTTTTATGTTATTTTTAAATTGTGAAATGTTGGAAGTAATAAAGAATTAGTATAAGTCACTAGTGAGCTAAAGTCTATAATTCACTAGTGAGCTCAAGGGTACTTTAGCTCACTAGTGACTTATAGTACACTTTATATCCTCAAAATCTGATCAATTATGTAGATATTATATGTAAGTGTTGGATAAAATACTGTTATTATTTCGGCTTGTGGAAATCGTTCGGAAAGTATAGAATAATATATTCTTTGTTATTTTTGAATTATTTTTTTCAAAATAAAATAAAAAATAGCGATCACGCTCGGAGAATGTTAAATGACTTTTTTTTACAACTCTGTAGCCCTCCGCTTTCTTTACGTCACTTTCAAATTGTCAGATTAGCGGAGTATACACTGTTTAGCATGTAATTAACTCACCATATCTTAATCTGACGCGCTAGAAAATTTCTAATGGATATATGTTTGTTTTTTTGCGATCGGCCCTGTATACGGGGCTCATATTTGGTGAAGGTCTTTAACCGGGTATAAGATGTCCTCCTCTATATATTAATCTGCCGCGCTGTAGTAAATCCCCAAACCCCCTCTTGGGTTCCCCTACTATTATTATACACATTAAACATTTATTTTGTGTAAAATGGGGATAAATATATACAGGGTGATTCAAAAATCGATCACAAAACTTAAAGGGTGATTCTACTTGACAAAATAAGGATATAGCTTCATATAAGTTTTTTCAAAATGTCATTCGTTTTCGAGTTACAAGCCGTCAAAGTTCAATTTTTATTTTGTTTTTGCCATATTGCATTTATTTGTTAACCAATCCAGTTGATATTTAGCACACAAATCGAGCTTTGCAGATTCTAAAATTTTAAAACAAAAGTACTTTTTTAAATACCGCCAGAGGGTACTTTACCTAAAACTTAAAATTTATTTACATCATAACTTTTTATTTTGACAGATATCGCTAAAGCTGGGGGCGCCATTTTATTGACAATCAAAAACTTAAAAAATAAGATACCCTTTATTAAAGTCGATAAACCTCTCCGTTTAGGCATCAATAGACATCAAAGTTTTCATCAATTTCAATCAAATTACCTACATACATACAGGATGTCCAGTAACTCAACCGACAAACTTAACCAAACGATTCTACAACAAGAAATTGGAAAAAACTTTATATAAACATATGTCCTAAAGGTCTTAGTTTTTGAACTACGGGGTGTTAAAAAAAAGATTTTTTATTAATATTTAAGACACCGTAGTTCAAAAAACTAAGATCGTTTCTAAAAGTTATTTTTTTAAATATTTAACACACCGTAGTTCAAAAACTAAGACGTTTAGAACGTATGTTTATATAAAGTTTTTTTCTTATTTTCTGTTGTAAAATCGCCCCGTAAAGTTTGTCAGATGATTTACTGGACACCCTGTATGTATGTAGGTAATTTGATTAAAATTGATGAAAACTTTGATGTCTATTGGTGCCTAAACGGTGAGGTTTATCGACTTTAATAAGAAGTACCTTATTTTTTAAGTTTTTGATTGTCTATAAAATGGCACCCCTAGCTATGCGATATATGTCAAAATACAAAAGTTATGATGTAAATAAATTTTAAGTTTTAGATAAAGTGCCCTCTGGCGGTATTTAAAAAGTACTTGTGTCTTAAAATTTTAGAATCTGCAAAGCTCGATTTGTACGCCAAATATCAACTGGATTGGTTAAAAAATAAATGCAATATGGCGAAAAATCCAGAATAAAAAACTTTGACGGCTTGTAACTCGAAAACGAATGATATTTTGAAAAAATATATGAAGATTTACCATTATTTTGTCAAGTAGAATCACCTCTTAAGTTTCGTGATCGATTTTGAATCACCCTGTATAATGACTAAATGTAACTCCGTGAACGGTAAAACCACCGCGATTATGTTTTAACCCGCTTAAGATGCGTAAAAAACACGCAATATAAATAAGCATTATAAAACAGTTAGTATTTAAAATTACGATTTCAATACCAGGATTCAAATACTGCTATTTAAATAACAAGATTTAAATACCGGTATTTAAATATTAGTATTCGAATATCAGTATTCAAATACCGGTATTTAAATACCAGGACTTGAATACTAAAATAATTAAAAACGATATTCAGAACTCAAAATACCGAATACTGGTCAGAAAAGTGTTCGGTCGAATACCAAATTCCAAACAAATAGATCTATTCGAATATTATTCAAATACCAGCCAAATGTATTCTGAATGCTATTCAGAATACCGAGTATTCGAATAATACTGAACTTCGCCTTCTTTCCAGACACATATAAAATTAAATTTGCAAGATCAGCAGTCATCCAGACGTTATCTTTTATTTTATATTTATTACTTTTCTTTTTGCAAAATAAATAAAATGCCATTTATTCAGACTAAGTATATCATTTTCCGCAACACTTTTATATTATTCATGGTCGTTTATCTAGTCCCTGGCTCATCTCTTGTTTTATCTCCGCCATTTATGTACCTTTTATGTATATTCCTTGTAGAAAGTCTAAAAACCTAAAAATATAAATATATCTCTAAATATTTTTTGAAAGATTGCTTCTCTCGGGATTGAAAACCATCTGGCTGTTGAATAAAACTGTTGGATTTTTGTTTTGTTTTAGCAAAATATGAGTATTATTTTTTCCAGTTTTAAAAAACTTGTAGAGTGCCGGTCTTTTTAAACGATTTTTTAAAACTTTTAAAAATATACAGTTGATCATGTGCAGTGCTGATGCTGATGCTTAAACCCTTTTTAGGAGGTGCCTTCAACCCAGCCTGTCAATGTTAAATGGTTCTAGTGTAGGACTGGGCGAACGCGTCACTTTTTTTGTCGGACAAGTTTACCACAATGTTTTACATGCAATTTTTAAATGTTGTGCCAAAATATATGTGTTTGAGCCTTAAGCTTTTATAACTGTAACCCTTACCATTTTTGGCAATTTTTTAAAAATTGCATGTATAATTGTTCGACAAAAAAGTAACGCGTTTGCCCAGTCCAACACCCGAAAACATTTGACATTGACGGGCTAGGTTAAAGCGCCGCTTCTATATATAGCGGTATAAATATTCGTGGTAGACTGTTTAAAATGAACCCCCCAAAAAAGGTTTTTTTATCATAAAGTCCATTTCATTACTGGCCCAGAGACTATATATGATATTTCCAAAAAAAATTAAATAAAAAATTTATCTTTGCATAAAATAATGGCTTGATGGAAAAATACCATTTTAAATTAAAGTTTTCAATAACCGCTAAAGCATACATTTTATCATGGCGTCGCGCATCGCTGTTTATATAGACGTGACGACAAACAGGGGTAGGATTATCTTTTACAAAAGCTGGTATAGTTTGTCCAACGTACCATTTTTCGGGTGGCTAACCAGAAATTGACAGAAAATTGACACAAATGACTGTTTTTGACAAAACCAAAGTCCCTAGAATCATCTGATTGATATTTGTCATCCAGTAATGGACTTTGAATTTTCTCTTAAGTTTTGTGACTTTTAGAGGTACTAAAAGGTGTTTTATTAAAGCTTTTTAAAGTGTTTAGTGGGTTTAACGATTATAAGATTTTGTGTTGTTTTTATACTTTTTTGGTTTGGACTAATTATTGACATTTTTTATAGTTCATAATTTGTTTTATTTCGGGTAAGTATTGGGACTGGTTTTTATTGTTAATAAATGTTAACAATAAAAATACCTTTACGAGTCTATCACGAATACTAATACCGCCATATATGGAAGCGGCGCTATAATCCAGCCTGTCAATGTCTAATGTTTCGGATGTTGGACTGGGCAAACGCGTTACTTTTTTGTCAGACAATGTTCTACATGCAATTTCTAAACATTATGCCAAAAATCGTAAGGGTTACAGCTGCGAAACCTGCCCAATACGATACCCAAAACAAATCAATGGGCCTTATGGTTTAGTGACTTACGATTTTTGGCAAAATGTTTAAAAATTGCATGTACAACATTGTCCGACAAAAGTTACGCCTTTGCCCAGTCCCACACCTGAAACATTTGACATTAACAGGCTGGGTTAACGCGCCTCTTATATGGCGGTATGAATATTCGTGGTAGACTCGTCAAAAGGAACCTCCTAAAAGGTTTTTAAAGTGTTCTTATTATAACGTCAATTTCATTACTGGCCCAGGGACTATTAGGGAATCTCGAGAAAAGTTTTACTTTTCGTTATTTAATAAGTTTTAAAAGGAACTTTGTTGGTTTTAAAGCCTATTAAATTTATATTAAATTTGTTTTTTTAAAGAAAACTTTAAAGGTAAACACATTGACGCGCACTATAGTAATACTAGAGTCCAGAGGAGGGGGGTCTGCATATGTAGACAAAACACGCTTAGACCTCTGTTTATTTTATGGGTAATAGTAGATCTACTTGGACATTTCTCAGCAAATAAATGACACTAACAGGGACACTAAAACACTGGTACGGACTCGCCACTAAACTGGTTCGCCCAAAATGTTGACACATCTCACTTTTTTCATATAAAACTCAAAAATTTAGATAGACTGGACCTTTATATAACAAAAAGGTACTCCACATTAATTTTAAAAAATCAACCGTTTTCGGAAAAAACACTTTTTTTATCAACCTCTCACGAGCCCACAAGTGTAGTGGCAAGTTCGTTCGTGTCTTTCTAAACGCCGTCTAACACAGTTTATAGCACGAATTTGTGAGTTTTTATTGCTTATATGACATACTAAAATTTTATTGAAATATACCGGTCCACTTAAAAGTTACGGATTGAAAAGTAATATCAAGGACCACCTTTCTAAGAAAACTTAGAAACCTACATTTTTTATATGAAAGACAAGTGTTATTTTAAAGTCTTCTACACGCTCCTAAATTTTAGACATTTACTTACCGGAGGCCCTGTATAAATAAAATATTTCTGTTTATATCTCTTATTTTAACAAAATTTTATTTGTACCACTTGTCCACTGAACCCATTAATTGGTAAAAAATACTATTGACAAACAAAATAGCTTTGAAAAGCTTTAGACATTGAAACAAATACTTTTAAAATTAGAAGCAAAATAAATAAAGAAAAGCATCAGCGTTTTCACAACATAATTAAAAATAAATAAAGAAAGTTAATAATCAGTGTTTATTTTATAGGAAAATCTTTTATAAGAAAGATTAACTTTAAATTGTTTTAAAAAGATATTTGTTTTAGTTATTATCAAAAAAGAATACAATTCTTTGGTAAAATGAATCTTATTGAGGTATACAGTGTGTCTACGTCAGTTGGCGTTATATAGGAAACTTTTTATTATTGATTTCATGGAAAAAAGTATTCTTAATAAAGAGTTCTGCATGGTCTCAAACCTAAAATACAATTATTAGATATTAAATTGTGTCAGTCATCTACGAGGTTTGACCAAAAAGCTTATTTTCTCTCAAGAGTAAAGTACCTGTATTTTTGCTAATATCGCCAATTTTAATACGGAAAAGATGTTTGGAATTAAAAATTACTTTTAAATATGCAAAGTACAACCTAAATTTTCAACATTATCGCAGAAAAGAAAACATAAATATTTTTTTGTAATTAAACAAAATTGTATGTGGAGAAGTAATTTTTAATTCTAAATATCTTTTTATAGCAATTTTGGTATTGTCAAAAAATACAGGTACTTTACTCTTAAGCAAAAATTACATTTTTGGCCCAACCTCGTAGATGACTAATACAATTTGATATTTGATGGTTGCTTTTTAGGTTTTGAAAACTTTTTATAAAGAATAACTTATTTTCGTACAATTTAAAATAAAAAAGTTTCCCATATCTCGTCAACTTATGTAGACACACTTTATATTTTGAAATAAATTTCATAAAATGGGTTTAACACGTGTCAAAGTAATTAAAACTTAAAAAGCTTTTTAGTTACAATTGTTTTGTTCTTTGAAAAGCGAGGGGCAGTTGTTTACGCCGTATCAACATTAGAAACGTACTAAGTTGAACGGTTTTATTTTTAGAAACTACATATAAAGAGATACAGGATGGATCAAAATTTTGTTCAAAATTAGGATAATTGAAGAGTTGAAATATCAAAGGTGCTAAGGGCCAAAAACAAGAAGCAGAGTTATTTAAAAAAAAACTTTATTTTCACATTTTAAAAGCTACGGGGTCAACAGATGAACTACAGGCACATGGCTCTTTCTCAAGTTATTCTCCTTGGCACATAGCACCTTTCTATGGTATAAAATCATTAAAAAAAAGAATGCACTTAGCCCCTTTGATATTTCAACGCCTCAATTGTGAATAAAATACTATACTTCGTATAAATCTTTAATCCTGTCTTTCATTTTGAGCATCGAGGCAGGCAGTAAGCCGCCGACGCAAGCGTTAGAGCCATTCATGCTACCAGCCACGCTACTCGTTACTCCCCAAGGCGTAAGCGAAATATGAATGGCTCTGGCGCTTGTGTCGGCGGTTTGCTGCCTGCCGCGGTGCTCGTAATCATACCTTAAAGCAACGATTTTTAATGTTTAACCTTTTTGTTTAAATTTTGGCGGAATCGTTACGTATCAAAGTTTTTTTTTGGAAACGATGTATCGTTTGGAAAAAGTCTAGATATCAAATTTGTTCCAAATTTAAGGGGAATTAAAAAAATATATTTTAGGAAGAAGCTGTGGCGCATTATTTTTCTTGAAAATAATTCATACAAATATTTTACGGATGTCACTGGTAATTTTTTTAATACATTTCACATAAAAAAACGTGTGTTGCTGCTTTAAAGCAACGTACCAGATAACAACCTAATATCTAAAGTGGTTTAAAATGTATTACCTAAATACTTTTTTTTAATTTCATCACTTTGTATCTCCAAAACGAAGCCTTACCGGTCATCTGTTTATAAAGGAAACTAGGGCTTATTTTGGACGTAAGATATGTCATTGAAATGTTGTTAATAATTTCGGAACACTCTGTGCAAATTTAATTTTGGTATAAATGTTTCGGGTGTGGGACTGGGCAAACGTGTAACTTTTTTGTCGGACAATGTTCTACATGCAATTTTTAAACATTTTGCCAAAAATCGTAAGTCACGAAACCATACACTTGATTTGTTTTGGGTATCGTATTGGGCAGGTTTCGTAACTGTAACCCTTACGATTTTTGGCATAATGTTTAGAAATTGCATGTAGAACATTGTCTGACAAAAAGTAACGCGTTTGCCCAGTCCAACATCCGAAACATTTGACATTGACAGGCTGGAGTATAGCGCCGCTTCCATATATGGCGGTATAAGTATTCGTGATAGACCAAATCGTCCAAAAGAAACTTCCCTAAAAAGGTTTTAAAAATGTTTTTAATATGTAGTCTATTTCATTACTGGCCCAGGGACTAAAAAGCTTTTAGCTCGCTACCTTCATCAACAACATTAACTAGTCTGTACGTGAAGGTTAAACTTTTTGATATGCAGTAACTCGCTTGGACATGTGCTTCTAACTTATTAATCTTTAATAACACTATGCGGAATTTGCAGTTATTTACTCGTAAATTATTATTTTCGTGAAGAAGTTTTTTTGTGTAAAATAAACGTTTAACCGAAATATCTTAGAAACAATCGATCGTAGAGGTATTTACCAGGGCCCCTATTCTCAAGTCGTGAGAATGGTCACATAAATGGAACTTTGGGTGCGGTTCTCTTAAAATTCAATTCGACTGTATTCTTGAAAGTCGTGGGAATAATCACATCGTTCAAAAAGTAAGAGTTATTGCTTTTCTTTGTTTCAAGCAGTAGAAGCACTTTCACATTGGGAGAAGCCTGCGCATAGTGAGGATTTTTGGTTATTAATATATTGTTTAACCCCAAAAATTAGGTTTGGTTATTGTTAATTTTTCGTGTGCTATTTGTTAAAATAAAAAATTCATTTATGATTTTTTACTAATAAAAAAATATATATATATTTAGATCGAGCGTCTCGTTGCGCTGAATTCAAGAATTCGGAATTTCACTACCAAGAGAAACGATCGATGACAGTGAATGTTCCCATCGGGTGGTGGAAGGTTCATTTCACACAAAATGGAAAATAAGGGTCCAGGTATTTTTCTTTTATTCAGAAAATAAAGGAGAACACAAATTTATTACTATATCTGTAATACAACATGGCAAACAAAATTTTTGGCAATTTCAACATAAGCAAAGGACTGCAGGAAGCTTAAGAACAAAACCAGGGGTATACAGGGTGTAATTTAAATACAGGGTATGATTTCCTAGCTTATTTTAGGAAGAAAAGTTTATATAAACATATGTCCTAAGCCTCCTAACTTTTAAGATACAGAGTGTTAAAATTTAAAAAAAAACAATTTTTTTTAAATATCCCAAGTGTTCTTAACCGAATTTTGTTTGAATTGGAAATATTATTACTGAAATTAAGGGGTAATTTATCACTTACCTAATTACATTAATTAAGTTCAGTAGCGTCACAAGAGGCAACTGAAGGAATATTTCTAACCAAAAAACCAACCATCCCATATTAATTGTTTTCGGTGGTAGGTATGAAATATCTTAAAAATTATGAATTTTTCTTAGGAGGAAAGTACACTTATTTTTGTCAATATCGAAAATTTGTGGAAAAAAGATGTTTCGGATTAAGGTTTTTTTTCTGCAATACCGAGCATTTTTGAGCTTCCTTTACAAAAGTATTTTATTTCAAAATAAGTAAGTATCCAGTATTGTGGAAACGTAAATTTTCATTGTTAATTAAAACCTACAATCTTATCTGTTTCCTCATACCTAAAAAAACAAGTATGTAGATATCGAATAAAATGGACCAAGCACAGTGGCCTATGGAAACTGAAATCCTACTACGCTTTTCTCAGTATAAGTAATATTAACTTATACACTATATTACCTTTCAACTAAATAGGATCAAAATTAATCTAAAATTTATTTGGTTGGTAAGTTTAAGCGTGCTATTTTCATATATTTTTTAAAATTATACATTTTTTACATTTTACAACCATTCTTTATGCTAAATATGTAATTTCACAATAAAAGTTTTGTTTTTAAAAAATAATTCTATTTAGATTTTCATTTTTAGTTCTTATTTCCCTAAAATTTATATATATTTTTCCACATTAACCTATTCCAATCTAAGTATAAAATAGACTTCTACCAAATACATTTTAACACACCATTAGCACTAAATTACCAATATTTAGTCAATAAAATTATTAATAAATTTCAGTATTACCCACATTTCACACTTTTTATTAATGTTTTATGTATATTTACTCAATAAATCAATGTTTTGAATGAACAACGATTTTGACATTGGAGTACGTATGCGCATGCCCTGCCATCCCGCAGACCCTTTCTTCAAATTGTGCCACTTTTTTGAAACGGCGATTGATCCTCTATCCTTGTCTATTCTCTTTGATAAATACCAAATAATAACAAATAAACAGGTCAAGTAAAGTAAAACCGTTTTTAAAAATAACTCTATTGGGTTTATAAAAATAAAACACAATTCTGTTTGCAGTGTATATCTTTTTAAAACAAAATTAAATAATGGTGGTAAATAAAAAATAATTGGCATAATTATCTCGGTTTAAAACTAAACTATTAATCATTTAATTTTAATCTCAACGTGCGACCTAAACTCATTTAAGCTGTGCTAAACTTCAACTTATTAAGGCTTAAAGGGAAAAGCGAATTTGCGAATTAGGCACAAATTTAACAAGTTTTAAACTCTCTTTTGTCATTATGTTCCGGCTCGATTGCGCTATTTCGGTTTATAAAGTTTCTATTTACAAAAACGTCAGCGCAACAGTTCATCATGTAACCATGGTTACTATTTAATATGATAAAGTATCTAAAATTGCCAATCAATCAATATGTTATACGTGGTGTCCGAAGTTTCCGAAAAGTCAATGATATTGCTAAAAAGAATGTGTTACATTTTGTTTCAGAGGAGGTGAATGTTTTGTCACATTACCTGACGTCATATCCAAATTAGGGCAGGTCGTGTATTGTGACATATAAGGTTTGTTCCAGCAGGCTGTCAGAAATGTTTGCAACCGTTCGAATTCTGCGCACGTCAAATTTGTCGTTCCAGCAGTGCCATGTTTCTAACATTATACGATTGTTTGTTGTTCCAGCAGTAGTTTTAAGATGTTGGAAGCATGTTGGCAACTGTTTGAAAAGTTTGCAAACTTTCTTCAAACATTACTGACAATTTTTAACATAACCTTTCTTGTATTGACGTATAAGCAGTATGCACGCCTTGTTTATTTTTTCGTTCCAGCAGAAAACTGTTGCCAACATTTCTGACTAATGTTTGTAACAATTTCTGCGTTTTACGATTGTTGCTAACATGTTTCCAACATTCTGCTGGAACAAACCTATATTAAACCAAATGAAAATGTTTAAATTTTTAATTTAGACGTTAAAATATTAATGTCCGACTGGTATATTATTTGACAAATAGTAATATTATGTCAAAGTCAGTTAAATACAAAATTTTGCCCTAGCGCGTTATTAAAAAAATAAAATAATAACGCCGCAGGGCCTACAAATTTACCAATAAATAAACAATAAATTATCTTCATTTAAGCATTTAAGCATTTATTACGAAAATACAAACATACTTAAATTTTTTAAAGTAAAACGTTTAATTTTTAAACTGAAATTAAGATATCAAAACGATTATTTCGCCCACACGGTCCACGCAGTATTTCGTCAGCGAGTCCTCAAAATGAAATTCCCGTAAATCCGCCTAGTTTGTTCTGGCATGCTCAGCTTTAGCAGCATTCACTAAAATATCTTGGGGAGATGGGTATTTTCCATTACTTCGGACATTTTGCCTCAATCGCAAAATTATTTTTTTCTTCTACTGTATAAATAAGAAAACTTTGTGGTCCTAGCAACGCGAATGATAACGAAAGAGAACCTTCGTGTTACCTGGTTGCTAAGCGTTGCTAGCTACGAAAGTAATATTTTCAGCGCCTGGACAAAAGAGTAAGAGTAAAAAAAAGAAAATATGCTTGTGGGAAATATTAGCATTTATGTATAAAAAGTAATTATTTATGACAAAATATTTTAAAAAACTAGGTTAGGTATTGACATTAAAAGTAAATGTGCAATTTGAGCAATTAGCAAAAGAAATTGGAGGAATAATACTTAAATTAGCAGTTTTTAAATTTGTAGTTGGGGTATCGTTATCACCTTTAACTACGTTAATATTTATATTTTTTACTGTTACTTCATTAGAGGAAATATTGGTAGGAATTTCGTGTAAAATCTTCTTTGAAATTTCCATCTTATTACTATAGGATTCAGCAATATATCCCTCCGCAACAGAAGAAGACTTCCAACCTCCATTTTTTTAAGTCCAAAATATCGACATCCAAAGCATTGGCAAGGAACGTAGTTGACGTTCTTCTAAAAGAATGACCAGTGTATCTACTGATGTCTTCAAGCTTCAAAAACTTCGCAATTTCTTTAGGTACATTTGAAATAGTGTGCTTTCCAATTACTTAATTAACACATTTACTTCTTTCATAACGATACAATAAGCGCTCATATAGAGCATTCCTTGGTCTCAGCTTAATATATTCCTGTAGAAATCTGACATAAGGAACTGAGCCTTCATCGTTGGTTACTACAAAGTTTCTTTTAACTTTATTTTTAGACTCCACTATTTTTACTATAGCCACGTCATTTCTTATTTCTACATCACTTAGCTTCAGTCTGTATATTTCGTCTGTCATGCCCCAGCCACTCCCATAATGGCTATTACTTTCATTGCTAAGTAACTTTGATCAGGCGCGTTAAGTAAAAACTTTATGATTTCTTCTTTTTTAAATTTTTTTGACTTTTTTGCCTCATAACCATCGTTTTCCCTTTTAATAAAAGCAACTAGTTTCTTGAACTCCGAAATATCTTGATTTTTGTTTACGGAAATTGTTAACTTGAGCATGGAATATACAGACCAGAGGGCTGGGTGGTGATAAAGACTCGGATTTTTCTTGAAAATATGCCAACATCACATTCTCGTCAATCCGCCCCACATTTTTTGTAGCAAGACATTCAGAAAACGATTTATATGTTTGATGGTACCTCTCTTTAGATTTGTCTAGCAGAAGTGAGGCACACGCAAGGTTAGCTGCCTTTTGGATGCCATTTCCATATTCATTTAACATTTTAAAATGGGAATGGATTTATACTAAATTAACAATAATTCAATATCTGACAAGTGCTGATGACAGACAATGTCAACAATAAATGTGTTGTTATGGATTAATTCTTTAACAGGTAAAATTTCAAAATCTCTGATATTTCTATTAAAACGTGATGTTAAAGATTATTAAATTATGCAATACATAGAACAGTAGCAGAAAAATATAATACATTACACGATGCGAAAGGCCTTTCAAGTAAAGTAAACTTTTTGCATCTTGTAATGTAAATAACTAT
>JACEGR010010308.1:0-19767 GCA_014170235.1 Listronotus bonariensis
GACAACCCATGGCGCCACTACACTTAATTTCCAAGTTGAAGGGTTGGAAGAGTCCTTTAATATATATATCTTTAAAAATACGCCCTTTAGGGAAAAACGGGAACTTTCTTGTTCGAGGGGGATAAAGGGCTATCACACTACATAAGTCCCTTTATCGTATCGGGACTCCTTTTCAAGTTTTATTGGCACGCACATTTTATCAACTTAGTTTTATTATATACAGGGTGTTATGGAAATACTTTAATATATTTAAACCCCAAAATCCTTGTGTAAAAATAAATTGAATAAAAATTATTAAAAATGGCGGACCACCATAAATAACAGTGATAATGAACCCCAAAATTTTACGATTAAAAAGCAAACCCGCTACTGACCAGCTCTTTAAATCCCTTTAAATACATATGTTTACCTTCTGTCGCTGTCAAAAACAGCTGAAAGCAGTTATAACACGTGGTTAAGTCAACAAGCTTGAGAAAAGTTGCCAAATTTATTTTGTTCTTTACCAGTTTATCTATGGGTTTTGCTGTTTCAATTCGATCAAACGAAAAACTTACATGATTACACAAATTATCCTTTATTACGCTACTAGGTTGTTTGAGCGTATAATGAATGTAAAGATTACTTTTTCCACAAATCAAGTACACTTTTTAGGTGGTTAATTACTTTACAAACTTTTTAAACACTGCGACGCGACACGTATGCGCACAAAGAATTGAATTAAAATACACAAAACGGTATTTTTATTGCAAAACACTATTAAAACAAATTTTACTGCGTTTTTAAATAAAGTTTTTGTTACATTTCGCTTTTCTTTCATCAAAATTAAGAGTTGACAGACGACAGGTGGTTTCACAAGATCGTTTGACTAGGTAAGGTTGCCTCATTACGTCACATATGTACCGCACTGCTGGTTCCTTGGCGCCAACATAGCAAACAAAGAATAATCATTGTTAAATAATTTATTAATAGGAAATAAAGAAGTTACGGTAACAACTGGAATTAACAGTATTTAAAAGTATTTCTTTAATATTGACAAAAAACACAAACTACACTGTTAAAAACTTCATTAAATAATGAGCAAAATACATATGTGACGTATGGTCCGCCATGTTGCAAGGCTTACGAGGCAACCTTACCTAGTCAAACGATCTTGGTTCACACGAGAAAAGAGTACAAAAGATTATTCCCTATGAGACAAATGTACAAAAAAACTACGGTAATTGTACAGAAAGTGTCCGCAACTCCGATTTTAACCAAATTTGGTATGTTGGGTTTTTTGGGGCGCTGATCACGAATCTGAACGAAATTTTAGTCGGAAATGTTTGGTTTCAGAGATAATCATCATCAAAGTTGGCATTTAAACTAACCTTATTTTCACCATTATTCACCCCTCTTTTTGCACACAATTCTTGATTTAAAGCTAAAGTGGCCCACAATATTTGATTTTCACCTTTTAAAACCCCGTGTTTCTATGTTTTTACACCTTTTATCAAATAAATTGGGAAGGGTCCCTTTAAAAACGTTGCAACCGTGCATTCACTGCTCCACCGCCTCCACCATATTCTGCTACGATTAAAAACGATTGAAAGCGAAGCTATGCAATTTAATTCAAAAAAGTGTAAAATACGTAGAAGAATGAGGTTTTAAAAGGTGAAAATCAAATATTGTGTACCACTTTAACTTAAAATCAAGAATTGTATGCCAAAAGAAGGGGAATAAAGTGAAAATGAGGTTAGTTCAAATGCCAACTTTAATGATGGATATCTCGGAAACAAATGTATCCGACTAAAAATTTTTCAGATCCGTGATCAGCGCCACAAACACAGGTGTTTTTACAGGTTAGATGTTTTTGCAAGAAATTTATTGCAATTTATTCTAACATTTTTGCAGTTTGCACGTAACTGGGTTTATCAATTTACTGAAACTTGTAAGTTCAATTCTTTTTAAACCGTTTTCTTTGTCTCATGTTGTTCTGGTTATGGGCGATAAAATGATACTTACAGCGAATTCTTTTGGTTAAACTAGGTGCTTTCAATTTAATTAGGTTTTTTAATCAAAATTTTTACTACAAAATGCAGGGTTTGTTTTTCTTTTGATAATTCATAAAAGCTTGATGTCTAGGAACTTATTACCGTGGGTATAAAAAGTAGACGGCATATTTAACATACCTTAGGGATAAAGGAGCCGAAGTGGACATTTTGGGGCTTCTTCAGATGTACGGTTACAAAATGCATGAAACAATTACTTTGTGTTGCTATATTACTGTACATCTCATTGGTACGGAAGAGAAGGGAAGTTTATGGTGAAAGTGTAAAGAGTGTACTCGTGAAAATAAAAGTACTTTCCAGCCAAGAAAAAAATCCTAGCCTTCTAAAAGCTGTTGTAGCTCTAAATGTTATTTAAGGTTATTATTTAATGTAACGCCTACGCCGCTCATAAGTAGATAATAAAAATTGGTTAACTTTTTTTATGCCGGTATATTATTGTCCTCTATTGTGTGCTTTGAAATCTACGATAAAATGGTGGTGCCCTCTGGATAACATTATTCAGTCGTTAAATGGGTTTAACATCTAAAAATCTGGCACCCACGGTACTTAGTACTTAGCTTTTGTGCTACTAACATGGACTGCCATAAACATAAAAAAAAACTAAATATACTAAATGTACTAGATGTAGTACAATTGTACAGCTGAACATCGCAAATTCGCGTTGTTGTTGTCAAGGAAGCCGGCATGATTTAACTGACCAATAAGAAGGCTTCCTTATGCTATGCAAGGTTACAGAAAGACGAAATTCGCTTGCCCTGGTTTGCGTTTTAAATAATATTGCGAAGAATTTACCAAATTGTGCGTTTATTAAGTTTTGCATTTTGTTTTAATTTACGTAAAATGCAACGAAATTCAATCGAGTTGACTGACATGGTTTTGTGTTATGGGGAAGCTAGGCAAAATGCTCGGCAAGCCGGGGAACTATGAAAGAGTTTGTTTATAGTGAACCCATTAACTGTTTAGAACAGTTGCGAAATCGTGTGGAACTAGCGGCTCAGCAAATAAGGAACAATGAAAACATTTTTGCGCGTGTGTAGAAACAGTATGCAGCGGAAAATAAATGCATGTTTGGAATCAAAATTTAGAACATATTCCGTATTGAAGGTAAATCGACCTTTATTTAAATATTTTTTGTTACAATTTATTTTGATATAAGGCTTTTAATAATTTTTTAAAGTAAATTTATAAAAAAATAGAATATAATAACATTTTACCTTTTTATTCTATTATGTATTTATATCGTTTATTGGGTATAAAATAGGACGTTTGGCAACATCGCAAACAAATAGGTCTACTGTCTGTGTTTATAGTATTTACGTAACCAGGGACGTAGCAGATAGGTGAAAAGAAGGTATTTTTACAAATTGTAAAAAAGTTTGAATTAAACAAAAAAAGTACTCAGTGTGTCTCTACACTGTCCCAGGAGTCACCCATTTCAATATATTAAAGTATTTCCATAACACCCTGTATAATGATAATGATAGACAAGATTACAAAATTTTATTAAACTCCATAATTTGGCGAAAACGCCCTAATCACATTTATTTACAGCTCAAAAATTGTGTTGGGTAGGAATTTGGAGAAAGTATGTGTTTAAAAAACAAATTATGAGAGTTTTTGGGTCATTTTATTGAATAAATATAAAATAATTGATTTTGGATATTTTTTAAATAATTTTTATGTAACTTCTTGATAACATTAATAAAATTATTCACAATAATGTTTTTGGTTCATTTGTCCTCTTGTTAACCCCACCCGTGGACAGTCTGTTTATGTAAGTAAATATTATAAAGAATTGTATTCTATGTCAAAGTTTGAAGCTGAAGCATTAAAATAAAAAAAATATGACCATCAATTAAATTAAAAAAAACTAAAAAGGTTTGTGTTGCGAAAAAACTGGGAAATTTGGCAACGGTGCCGATACACTGTTAAATTTATTATGCCTAACTTCCTTTTCACATTAACGGAAGCCGGAAAGTTGAGCGAAGGACCGACGCTATTTAGGTGTATGGAGTCTTATGAGACCATTCACACGTTGAGAACGCGAAAAGTCGGCTGTGCGTGTGAAAGGTCTCATAAGACTCCATACACTTCGATAGCGTTGTTCTGTCGCCCAACTTTTCGTCTTCCCCTAGTGTGAAAAGGCAGTAACACCTTCCACTACTAAATTTTATAAACGCAGCTCAAGCGGTTTAAAATTTATTTAAGAGTTACAGTACAGCATTACTTATTGCTAACCCAGTATGCATTTCTAACGAAAGTAACTTATTAAATGAAGTTAAAAAACTGGCAAAAGTAAATTATGGCTAACTTGATTCGTTTTGAAGATACAGGTGTTTTTCAAATTTTATCAATTTGGCCAGGCAGTTGTAACTAGCTTTATAGTAGAGATAGAAAAAAATGTATATAGATAAAGTTAAGAAATTTTTACGTAGAGTTCAGTTTAGAGCTATTACACAAAGTTCGGTCTGCTTTTGTTCGCGAATTTATTTAAAATTTCAGTTACCGCGAAGTTGATACTGGCGGCTAAAATTAGGAGGTGGCCCAGTGAAATTTTTATAGTTCATAACTTGCGCAACATTTTTTGACCATTAAAATTAATTAAAAGGCGCAATGAAGGATTTTCAAGCACTTCAAATTTAAAATAAAATTTTGCTTTGGCCAAACTAATTTAATAGGTGGAAGAAACACATTCCGCAGACACCAATATTTCCACAACAAAAATACTCCTTAAATCCGCTATTAATCTGCAAAATGCCACAAATTTTACATTTACTAACAATAATAATAAGTACAAGTAGGGTATAAGGTAGATTAGATTAGATTAGGAGGTGGATTGTATATCCTCTATCACTGCAACCTGCTCAGGTTTATTGTGGGTCCTCCGTCCATAGGTTAGAGCACGCTGTCCAAGCCGGTCTTTTTAATCAGACTCCACATGCTTGAAACCGGCTCCTTGGTAAATCTTGCCGCTTTAGATTTTTCTTCACCGAGCTTTGCAAACCGCAGACGACAAAGGGCTTCACAGAAGCACCATACATGTTCTGCGGTTTCTTCCTCCTGCTGGCAGAACCTGCATAGGTTTTCTTCTACCAGGCCCATGATTTCCAGGTATTTATTCAGTCTGCAATGACCTGTTAATTGACCCACTATTATTCATACTGCCTTCCGGTTGTAATTCGGAAGGTCTTTTGTAAATTCCGGCGAGTAAGCCTTGATGTAAGCCTTGATGAATACTTTTGCTTGACGCTGTCCTGGTGTTCTTGTCCACCAGTCTTGAGATTCCCTCATAATCCATGATCTAATATATGATCTTACTTGGCATGACGGAATACCGCAGTAGGTCTCGGGACCTACCATCGTCCTGCCAGCCCCCTCCTTTGCCAATTTATCAGCTTCCTCATTGCCTTCGTGGCCTTCGTGTCCTGGACGCACCCACCACTTCCAGGGCAACTACACAGTCTCGCACCAGCTTAGAACTGATTTTGCATGACCTGATCGTCCGGGTATAAGGTAGCATTGTGTTAAAGTGAAAAAATTATAAAATTTTGTTTTTATGTTTTCTTTACGCTCGTAGAAAAAAACGTTCTTAACACGTGCCGAAAGTGCCTTATCCCCACTTGACTGCTTGACCGAAATCCGCTACGCATCGTTCGGTTGCATCCCCGTGCGGAAAAGTGGTACTTTCCGGACTAGTTAGGAAATATACTTTTTTTTAATTGACCGGAAAATTGAATTTTCCACTCAATTTTTAAGCGGAAAATGCTATTTTACAGGACTAATTTACTTTCCGATCCCTAGTTTACTTTCCGGTCTCTCATTTACTTTCCGGTCCCTGATATCAAAAAATCCTGTTAGCCATGACAAAAATTGTCAGAGTTCAATTGTTACTATTTGACAGTTAAAGATATTGTAAAGTAAAGAAAGCATCATCTTGCCAAAATGGAGTCAGACATGGAAAATCCAGATGAAATAATTGAAGCAGCCTTGCCTTATTGTCGTTTAAATATAACACTAAAAATTTACACAGTTTTTTTTCCGGTCAATTAAAAAAATTATGTACGATACTCGACCGGAAATAATTTTTACGGGTCTCCTCAAAACTACAGGACTCGCCTACGGCTCGCCCTGTAAATGTTTTCGTCGACCCGTAAAATACCAGTTTCCGGTCTAGTAACGTAAATAGCTATTTTTCTACCTGCGGTATATTAAACTATTGGACAATGTTTTTATATCGAAAATTACCAATACATATTTTTTTTTTAAATTTTATTCCAATTAAACAGCGATGAAAGCTTTATATCATACTTTGCAACACTAGTGTAATACAAGGCATTTTCTATGCATCTATTAGAACCGGTTTTATCTCAAAATATTAAAAATAATTTTAAAATATTTTTTAAACAAAGTATGATTTGCTTAATAATTTGTGCTATTTTTATCTATTAGACAGTAAATTATTTTCAACAAATATTTATTTAACAAGTTTTCAAGTAATTAGTGAAAACCTGTGAAAAAATATATTACTAAAATATTTCATTATAAATACTGTACATTACTTCCCAATACAACAACTATTAATATTTTGTTTTAAAGTATCTTAGTCTTTTTTTATTTCCTGCAGCCTTGGCAAATCTTGACAATTAATAATTTATTATAAATAGTTTTGGTAAACAATTTAGTATTATTTTTATTACTCATTTTGGTTATATACTAAACCAACACTAAGTAACTCATGTAAAAAGCTAGAGTCATTCCTTCAGAAAAAAAAATTATTATTATTTGTTTTTATTTATACAGTATATCCACAGATGGACTTTACAATAGGACAAATAAACCAAAAATTTAATTTTTTATAAAATTCGCGTATGGCAACTGCTTTTGCTTCTTCAACAACAAGATTTACGTTGAGAAATTCGTTTTGTTTTGTACAGGAGCCCCAAAAACTACAAAAATATAAAAATATTTCAGAACAAAACTGTCTTTATTGTTAATTATTTAGCAAAATATCCAATAGAAAAGGTTTTTAAAATTGAATAAGGATTCAATATCTAAAATATTACAATACACAAATTTTTATTTAAGTATTAAATTTGTACGCATTTATGTTTTACACGCCGTTTACGTAATTAAGCTGGTTTTATTAATTTATATAATTGGTGTCAAAGTTTGTCAAATATATTTAAATACAAAAATGTGAAAACAGACCAGCCTGTTAGAAAACTAAGCCAGCCCAGAGCTTGTACAGGGTGGGCAAAGCTGGGCGTTTTTTGAACTATCTCAGTTGTTACTGAAATTAAAAAACCGATGTAGGTGTTATGGGCTCGATTTTGGAGAAACTTAAAATGGCATAGTTAGAATTTTAATAAAATTATTTATCTAACAGATACGAGGGAAAATTGAAAAATTGTCGATTTTGATTTTTTCTCTTATATCCCTTATTATAAGAAATACCAAAAAACCATTAGGACAATATTGGTAGAACTTTTTAAGTAAAAGTATTATATTTTTTACGGGGTTGCGTTAAAAGGTACGGTGTCAACTTGGTGTTTTTCTAATGGAACACCCTGTATATTTTTCACTAATTAATAGCCCTTGTCACCACGATAAAAAATATATATAACATAGTACCTTTATCTCTTGATTTTTTAAAATAATTAAATTAAACACCTTCTTTTACAATAATATTTTAAAATAACAATGAAATGTAATAATCAACATATTTGTTATAATTTAGACTTACCTTAATATTATTTTAAATTTATTACTCACTACTAAAATATTGCTTTTTTAAATATAATAATTTAAAATAAAACCTCTTTTTAGCCTGTTATCTTAACAAAATATAAAGTTATTTTTAAATTTAAACAGGCTAAATTTAAAATAAGTATGTTAAAAGCAACGCTACTAATAGAAAAGAAAATTATCTCCTTTAAAAAATGTGCTACAGACTAGAAGCCTTTAAATAATAAAACACAAACAATAATATTACTTTTAATGACCTAATGGCATAAACCCCATATAACCAAATTTTAAAACTTGGAAGACAATTTACAAGAATTTGACGCTGTTACAATACCATACATTTTTTTGTGTTTATACTTTTAAAAATTATATTTAGGTTAGTCTTAATTATACAAAATATATTGATTATAATATTTTATTATTATTTTAAAAGGATGTGTTTATACGGGGTACGATTAAAAACAAATATTAAAATTAAAATATTTAAAAAACTAGAAGAGATAAGGATATTATGCTACCAATATTTGTTATCGTGTTGACTAGGGCTATTAATTAGTAAAAAAATAACAGGGTGTTCCATAAGAAAAACACCAAGTTGAGACCGTAACTTTTAACGCAACCCGGTATAAAAAATTTAATACTTTCTGTAGATTTTACGTAAAAGTTCTACAAAAATTGTTTTAATGGTTTTTACTATTTTTTATAATAAGGGATATAAAGGAAAAAAATCAAAAACGACAATTTTTTTAATTTCCTCTCGTATCTCTTAGATAAATAATTTTATTAAAATTTTAAATGTGCCATTTTAAGTTTCTCCAAAATCGAGCCCATAACACCTACATTGGTTTTTAATAACTCCAGTAATAACTGAGCTAGTTCATAAAAACGCCCAATTTTTCCCACCCTGTACAATAAAAATCTGTTGTACAAACAGTAGTCAACATATTCTCTCTTGAATCGAAAGCAGTGCCATACACGAATTTTTTAAACATTTAAATTTTTGGTACATTTGTTCTACTGTAAAGTCCATCCGTGGACATACTGTACATTTCAAAAATAAAGGTTTATTTAAAATAATAAAGCTGCAAACATGTCTTTGCCTTATCTTTTTTAGTACGAAATTCGAATAGCAAGCGACCGTCTTCACTTTGCTTTTTGATTAAAAGCTCTTTTTGATTCTTACGCCATTTTGCAAGTTAGCGATATTAACATACATACCCCTGAAACAACAGATAGAATCAAAGCCTTTAGGGGTTATATCCTGTTAAAAGACCAACAGAAACCTGTTTTTAAAGATTTTTTTCTGAAAAGCCCTTTTAATTTATTAATTTTTATTTTGTACATATATTTTGTATACTTTTGACAATATTTTGACATGTTTTATTTGTAAGAAATAGTTATTCGTCTACAAAGGGCGTAAAATAGCACTTTTACTCCCGCAGCTCAAAGTGTGGGCGTAATAGTGCTTTTCGCCAGAGGTGCAAACAATATTTTTTGTACGACTGTAATTAATATACAAGCATTCTCTGTAGTTAGGGGAAAATTTTCCAACTTTTGAGTTTCAAATTGTAATCAGTATACTTTTAACATATGTTTAATTAAGTAAATTGTTGTTTACCAAAAGAAAATGGGGCATTATTTAATTTTATTATTGTTTTATAAATTTATAAATGCGGTCGTTTTTGCTCTAGGGCGTAAAAGTGCAATTTTACTCCCTTATTTATAAATGCGGGCGTTTTTAATAATTTTTTGCCCTAGGGCGTAAAAATGCAATTTTAAGCCCTCAAATAGTGGCGTAAAATTTTATTTTACGCCCGGTCGTTACAAAAATTATTTTGAAAGCCTCTGTAGCCGATGTCCGAGTGTTCCTCTAAAAAAGACGTTTTGCGATGACCACTAGATCTCCGGCCTGAATTATCTAAAATAATAAAACCAAACTTATCTAGATAATATGGCGGTTTCTAAAAACACAGTAATCGATTTTGGGCTTTAAGTTTTAGCTTTAAATTATTTATTAAAAAAATATATGTATTGCAAAAAAACCTAAGAAGCTTCTGTCAAAATTTGAGAGCAATCGGTTAAGTAGTTTTTGAGAAAATGCGTTTAAAGTGTCAAGAAACCTTTATACCTACTAAGTTGATTTTTTTAAAAATACGTGTCTCTCCCCAAAAATATTTGACGGATTAATTTCAAATTTTTAGAGAAGATACTTAAATACATGCGCATTCAAACTATGCTAAAAAAATCGATTTTGTTCAAAATTGCACGTTAATATAGCCCTTTAAAACAAACATAAGGTTTAGAAACAATCTTTAGGCAAAGCTTTTAAAATTTAAAATTGTGTTCTAATTTTTTAAAGAATGACCCACCGTCCACTCCGTTGTTGCGGAAAAATCATTTATTATTTAACTTATTAATATTGTCATATGATGAGTCATAGATTGTAACATCTTCAACTTAAGCACCATTACATCATGAACCGTTTTTCGCTTTGCTTGACTGATGGCTTCAAATTCGAAACATATTTATTTAAATTACTAACAGTTCGATGATTAATCTAAGGTGTATGATCTCTTCAGCATTTATTTGGCACGGCGAATCTATTAGTTCCTGGCCCTGGGCCAGTAATGATAAGAACACTTTTAAAACTTTTTTAGATGGGTTCCTTTTGACGAGTCTACCACGAATATTTATACCGCCATATACGGAAGAGGCGCGTTAAGCCAGCCTGTCAATGTCAAATGTTTCTGGTGTCGGCCTGAGCAAATAATAATAATATATAATATAATAATAATATTTATTTACCAATAAATGATACATGCGAAGAATAAAAACTAATTTTAAATGATCAGTGGTAAATAAATATAATAACCCACTAAGAAATATTTCGCGCGTGGGTACTCCATTAATCCACCACCCATCATCAAAAAGAAAAAAGGAGTAACTAAAAACATAACAGATAAGGGAGATACAACGTATCTAAATGAAAAAATACATATAAACAAATCTAAATAATCTAAATAATACTTATACATAAACCTCAATAGATATATCTAAAATTAAATACAAAACCATATAAACACTTATTCTCAATAGAGCCATTCATGTATAAATCAACATTCTCTAACTTACATACTACATAATCTTTAAAATTAAATTATGGCTCATTTTGAAGCCATAATTAAACAAAAATAAAAATAAAGCGTAAGTTAAAATCATAATTAAAAAAAAGGAAAAAAAAATTAGTTGTTCCGATACAAGACAAAGTACAATCAAATTTAATTAAATCGACAAAAATCAAAATAAAATAAATAAATTTTGTTTTTGAAACTATATTACCGTTAAATATTCGATTTTATTCTCTATGATATCATGAAAAGCGCTTCTTGGTCTTTTAAACATCCACTTCTTTAATTTTTTCTTAAACGTCCTTAATTGATTTTTATTGTTGAGACTTTTGAGCTCAATGGGAATCAGATTATATAACTTAGGTCCTAGGTACGAAAAGCTTTTTTACCAATTGTTTTTTCAACTTTTGGAAGCCTATGTACATTAGATCTCTGTCGTGTATTGTACCTATGATCAACACCTATAAGTTTGCTTTTTTCCTTGTGCTGCTTAATGAGCAAATTCAGACAAAACAGTTGACGCACATCCAATACCCGAGCCAGTTCATACAGTTGATTACTGGGAAATAGCAACGGTTTTTTATAAATGATCCTAAGCACCCACTTTTGTATTTTTTCTAATTCAACGGCATAAGTTTTTGCTGCTGCTCCCCATGCAGTAATACCGTATGTCAAGTGCGTTTCAATAAGACCATAATATAAAGTTTTTAATTGTTCTACTGTCAGGATCCTTGAGAGAAATTTAAATTTATATAGCAATCCTCTAATTTTTTTAACAACGGTTGCAATATGTATATCCCACTTTAAATGACTGTCTATTTGGACACCAAGATATTTTATGACGTTAATTTCCCCAATTTGCAAGTTTGTATTGTTTACTTTTATTTTAAGTTCATTAAATTCGGGCAGATTTTTTGAATAAGAGGTAAACGCCACAAACTTAGTTTTTAAAAAATTTATTGTTAACAGTTTTTCGTTGCACCAGTTTATGATATCAGGGAAATCATTTTCAACTTTCTGTTTTAAGCCGTTCCAGTTTGTATCCTTGTAAAAAATAGCTGTATCATCTGCAAAACTAATGATGTTTCGATCTGTAGATAATTCATATAATGAGTTAATATAGATATTAAATAAAAGTGGCCCCAAAACTGTTCCCTGTGGAACTCCAAAGCTTATTATCCTTTTCTCGCTATAGATTTCATCTATCTTTACACATTGTTTTCTGTCAGTTAAGTAGCTTTTAAATAGCTTTTGTTGTGTCCCTCTAATTCCAATGCTTTCCAGACATTCCAGAAGCTGTTCATGATCCACCGTATCAAAGGCTTCAGCAAGATCCACAAATATACACAAGGACACACTTTTTTCATCCATTGCTTCCTTGATTAATTCAGTTAGTTCATCAACAGCATCTGACGCTGCTTTCTCTTTAGTAAATGCGTCACTTTTTTGACAAACAAGTTTACCACAATATTTTACATGCAATTTTTAAAAATTGTGCCAAAATCGTAAGGGTTACAGTTACAAAACCCGCCCAATTCGATACCCAAAACATGTCAATGGTTTTGTGACTGAAACACTTATGATTTTTGGCACAATGTTTAAAAGTTGCATGGAAAATATTGAGGTTAACTGTCTGATAAAAAAGTGACGCGTGTGCCCAGTCCGATACCCGAAACATTTGAGATTGAAAGGCTGCGTTATAGCGCCACTTCCATATATGGCGGTATGAATATTTGTAATAGACTCATCGAAAGAAAGGGCAATTTCATTACTGGCCCAGGGACTATTACTTTTATACTTTTTTCAAAAATAATTTTTTAATCCTTTTGTAAACTCCTTTCTTGGACAGACTGTAGATATCTAAAAGGTACAATTAATTTGTAAGATCGAAAATTAATATTTAATTATTTAATTAAGTGATATTAAGTTTTTAGCGTTTTTTGAAAGTACATATCTCTTGCATAAATTAATAATGTATTTACTTAACGCAATCCTTTTTACTAAAGTATCTCCCAAAAGCAAAATGAATGAAAATATCGCAATAGTACATTACCTCTTTAATTTTATGCATGGGAAATGACATTACATAAGAAAGAAGGCTCTTACATCAAACATCTGTTTTAACACTCTTAATAGTTTTTAAGCAAATGGGTCAGTGGAATATACGCGCATACGACTTTTGCATTACGATCTTGGTATGAATGAACTTCTGACATTCAATGCCAATAAGTTGGTTTTAATTGTTTTGTATATTAAATAATTAATAGTTTAAAAAACTAAAAAAACACGCTTTTATATGCAACCGAACTAAAAATTAGAAAATAATTTTTCATTAAAAAAATATTGTCATTTCATAGTAAAAAGCGTGGGGTGCATTTTACTATTTTTCATAACTTTTCCATCATAGATATTTGCAAATATAATAATTATAACATTTAATATATTTATCACCCCACGCTTTTTACTATGAAATGACAATATTTTTTTAATGAAAAATTATTTTCTAATTTTAGTTCGGTTGCATATAAAAGCGTGTTTTTAATTTTTTAAACTATTAATTATTTTTCATTTTTAGTTTCTGCTACTCTTGACAAAATGGCGAAAAATTTTTTAATGAACAAGAGTGGCAAATTTTAAAATTTTTCCAACAGATTGCAACTCACTAAAAATTTCTTCTTCATTAAGTAGCAAAGTTTGAAATTTTGCCAACAGATGGCAATCCAGGCAATGTTTGGACCGTTGCCAATATATTGCAACCCACTAAAAAATTTCTTCTTCATTTAATAGCAAAGTTTGAAATGTTGCCAACAGGTGGCAACCTAGGTGTTGTTTTTATATTTTTATAATATAAAGGAAAATTTTTTTCCTGGCGATCCAAAAAAGAATGTTAATTTTTATTAATTGCACATTATGTATTATGTATACATTACACATAATGTAATTTTTATTATGGAATCCTTGAACTAATGGTGCAACTAACTCTATATTTTTATTGTTCATAAAAATTGAACACTCATGGTGCAACTAACCATATTGTGTAAAAACTAAAAAATTTCTTCTTCATTTAATAGCAAAGTTTGAAATGTTGCCAACAGATGGCATCCTAGGTGTTGTTTTTATAATATAATGGAATTTTTTTCCTGGCGATTCAAAAAAGATAACGGGATACTGTTTTTAAATTATTGCATCTTCATCGGTCCTTGACACGTGTGCAAAGTTTCAAAGAAATCGAATAGCTGGAAGTTGGTTAAAATTAGGCTCAAAGATTCCGTTACATAGATAGATAGATAGATAGATGGATAGTTACAACCCAAGTTAATAAAAGCGTGTTAAAAAGGCGCTGGTAATGTTTTAGAATTGGATTTTCCAACAAATTTTAAAACTTTAATTATTCCTTTAGGAAAACAGGATGGTTGTCACTAGGGATGTTAAAGTACCGGTAATTTAAAAATCGATAATATTACATAGTATAACAGTAACATTGGTAATTTATTTTAAAAACAGCTTTTAATACAAGTTTTTAATATTACAAAAAACAAGAAGACCGTTTTTAAACGAGTCAGAATGGACTACGTAAGGCAAGGCGTGCACTGAATTGGCAGGCAAATGACCTGGCTGCTAGGTGGTGAGTAAGTGTCTATTCTATTTCTATTTCTATTTTTTTCTTGGTTTTGGTCCCTTCAGGTCCAATCCACCACTCTCCCCTTCCGGACTATGCTTTCCGGGGCTTCGTCGGCGGAAAATCTGGATAATCGAGCTCGTAGCTCCCAGAAATTCCAAAAAGAAAACAAATAATTCAACAATCGATGCAATGCATAAATTGTCGGCTGTCAAACCAAGATCTGCTACTGGTGTTACGTATAACCTTTACTTTCACTACTGTCAGTTCCCATGGCACGCCCATCTATTTCCCGCCATTTGAGAAATACGTCGTGTTCACCACCAAACAGGATACCATCAGCTTATAGGAATCTTCGCTCACAGCGCTTAGATCCAGAAGAAAGATGCCGTCAATTTAGCGTGAATCTTTCCTTGGTCCCCGAAGGTAAAAAAACGTTCGTACGACACCTCTAGCCGCCACTCCGGGAAGAACTTTGTAGTCCTCTACGCACGTCCGCACTGTCCGGAGGTCAAACAAAGAGTTGTGAATCAGTGTCAAGTAGAATTTCTAAAACCTGCGTAAATAAAGCGCGCACTAAAGAAGAGTGGCGGTAAAATGGTGTTTGGGAAGTATCTGGAGTCAGTTGGGTACCACTAGTCCTCAAAATGTTTAATTTTTGAGGACTTTAAAGACTTCACCTGCTACTAGTTCGCAACACCGCCACATCACATGCTTTTCACTTCGGTGCGCGCCTGGCCTAATGAAGTGGATAATAGTATAGATGGGTCCACGTTTATTTCTTTCTGAAAGCAATACCGCCAAGTACACAAAAATGATAAAGTAAACAAACCTTTTCGAAGGCACATAGTGCTGACAGAGCTTGATTTCATATTTTTAGATAAATAGAAAAAAATACCGCTAAAACACGTCAACATGTCACGTATTTAAAAAACATCCTCTTATTTCGCCTCTGTGCTGCCATTAAACCGGTGGCACGAAGCGTGAAACTAGAAACTCGTCGGGTTGAATATTTTTTGCTGCAATAAATCATTGTTCTGGTTAGTTCACAAAAGGGTATATAAACACAGTGGCGCTGATCCAAACTGTTCAGTTTTTAAGTAATTATTAAGTGAACAAACCTAAGGAACTGAGGGGTGAATAGGGGTTCTAGGCGAGGTAAAGTAGTTAAAACTTTTATGTTGTTGTAAAATTTAAACAAATTATGAACTAAGGGTTAACTTTCTTTTTTTTTTGTTATTACATCTATATAATTGACACTATGCGAAATTCAATTTTAAAATTAAAAACATCAATTTATAGTCCGAAAATATAAAATAACTATTATAATAATATTAAGAAATATACATGTTCCATACTAAATATCGTATGTTTGGTTAATATGTCGAAAAATATAAAATAAAAAAATAATAGCTACACCACTGGATTTTACGTAAAATATCTACCAATGGCGGTTTTTATTTTCGTTGTAAGTGTGTAAAAAATTGTAATTGAAAAAAAATTCAACGAAATCCGGACACCCTGTACAATGTACATGTTCAAAAAGTTCGGAAACGTTCAATTATCTCAGAGAATTTTGAACCAAACTGGGGCTCGATTTATTAATTCCGATTTAAAAAAAGTTAAGTCTGGAAAAACTTTAAACCCTTTAAGATAGGTATCACTTGACCCTTTTCCTATTTAAATTTTTGATGTCTGTGGTGGCGAGGAGAAGGGAAATTTGACAGAAAACCGCGTTCCCCTAAAAATAAAAATTGACTTCTTTCATTTTTAACACGCTTTTATTAGCTTGGGTTGTAACTATCTATCTATCTATGTAACGGAATCTTTGAGCCTAATTTTTATCAACTTCCAGCGATTCAATTTCTTTGAAACTTTAAACACGTATCAAGGACCGATGACAATGCAATAATTTAAAAACAGTATCCCATTATCCTGATTAGGACCGCCAGGATAAATAAATTCCTTTACAGATCCTACGTGTCTCTTGACAAAATGGCGAAGGAATTTTTTAATGAATAAACTGGAGCATTTATTTTTAAAAAACTAATTGATATATCGAACTAAAAATGAAAAATAAATAATGGTTTAAAAACTAAAAAACACGCTTTTATATGCAACCGAACTAAAAATAGAAAATAATTTTTCATTACAAAGAGTTTGTCACTTCAGAATAAAAGCGTGGGTGCTTAATATATTAAATGTTATAATTATTCTATTTGCAAATATCTATGAGGGAAAAGTTATGAAGAAATAGTAAAATGCACCCCACGCTTTTTACTCTGAAGTGACAAACTCTTTGTAATGAAAAAATATTTTCTAATTTTTAGTTCGGTTGCATATAAAAGCGTGTTTTTTTAGTTTTTAAACTATTATTTATTTTTTATAACTGTACATACAAATAACGAAATCATTTGGAGTGGCTTGCTTTAGTTGGAATGTACTGTATGTAATATCTTATAAAAATATTTTTATAGCTCAAATAGCTTGTATTTCCAGCCAATTAATTACATTTTATTCTATTAAATAAAGTGTTGTTATTTTAGTACATGTATATTTTTTGATTTATTTCATTGTCCCCTAGAGAAATTAAATTAAAATATATGCGCTATGATTCTGGCAATATTAGCGTGGGCAAAATCAATTTAATCAATTACATTTTCTTGTAGTATCATAATATCAGGCTATTTTAAAATGTTAATTTATATTTCCGGTGTATTTTTTAACCATTAAATATATTTATTGAAATAGCGACCCATATGTTTATAATTTAAATGTATTTTTAATATTTTTGAGGATAAAAAGTTTTAAATTTAAAATTAATGTTGGGCCTAAGGCATTTCTTTTAAATAATAGCTTTATTCGCGGGTCTAGTAATGAACCGATTCTGGACCAGAACCGAACTGGTTTAGAATTGTTTTAAAGCGCATGTCTAGTTATTTATTAGTTCCGAATTTTTATTTACCGCGAACGATTTTCTATACAGCTGAGGATGTATTCTAACCTAGCCTTTTGGTTAGGATTTTTATGGTTAAATTGGATACTACACAAAAAAATTAAATTCAAACAAAAAGGTAAATTGTTATACTGTCGAAAGCCACTCGAGGTCTCTCGGCGGAAGACGAGGGATTCCCTGCCTCCTTTCGTTTTTAACATAAGTATGTGTATTTAACTAAAGATAAAATTCAAACAACAAGAAATGGTAAAATCTTCTAATATTGTCTATATTTTTTAATTAAATCCTTATTTATTTTATTGCATACATACATTCATACGGAATACAATTAAAAATCCTTTGTTTATATACGCTCAGAATCACAAAAATATAAAAAAATATTCAACAGGTATATTAACCAGCATAAAAAGTGGCAGAAACCAATAAACTGTAAAACAACGGTTTATTTTGTGTACCACAAAAACAGAAAAGAGCTGACTGCGCATGCGAATAGTCCCAGAACCGGTTCAGAATCAAACCCGCGAACAAAGCTTATATTTGTTATTTAATACACCCTGAATTATTCGTTTTAAAGATGGGTCCAAATTTAATTCATTCTGAAAGCGATGCCGCCAAGTACACAAAAAAGATAAAGTAAAGAAACCCTTTTGTTAACAATGACTTATTGCAGCAAAAAATATTTAACCCGACGAGTTTCTAGTACCACGCCACGTGCCACAAGTTTTATAGTAGGCAGAGGCGAAATAAGAGAATGTTTTGTAAGTAGGTGATACGTGTTTTAGCAATGTATTTTTTATTATTTATCTAAAAATATGTAATCAGGCTCTTGTCCGAGGCTATGCGCATTCGAAAAGGTTTGTTTACTTTATCATTTTTTTGTGTACTTGGCGGCATCGCTTTCAGAATGAATTAAATATGGGCCCATCTATAACAGAATCGGATAACCTTAAGCGCTGCCCTTAGAAAATGCCTAATTTAAAATAAGCCCCGAATTGAGTACAGGACACTATTCGTAACCTTTGTAAACTTTTTAAACACATTTTTGGATTTAATTTAAACTGACTAAAAAACCTTAACTTTTTTCTTCATAAAAGGTTTTCAAATTATATCCTGTCCAACTGTTTAGGATATTTTTGCTCATTTAAGAGGGTTATCCCATGTAATGGGCTCAAAAACTCGATTTCCTTTTTTTGCTTTTACAACATGTCTAGAATACGGTAGTAGAGTGATTTTTAAAAACTTGAAGTTGTTTAAAGAGACAACAGTTAGAAAGAAGAGCTGCTCAGAGCGCAGAGTAGGCAGTCGGAGCCCAGACCTATTGTGTATGGCTTGATTCCTGGTTCCCTTTATACCTACAAATATACGTTTACACAACTTTTTACATGCTTAACAAGAAAGTTATTAAAATTAAATATTTGAATAGTTACCTATGTAATTAAAAGGAATTCTGTATGGACCAGGCATCGCCAGGGCCGTATTATCCATTAGGCTGACTTGGCTATAGCCTAGGGCGCCATGAAAAATAGGCGCCAGACAGGGGAGTAATAAGCGCTAGAAAGGAGAGTTTAAAAAAAAGGTTAGGTTGTGTGGAGATTTCTCTGTGAATGCCTTTTTTATTATTTTTTTTTGCTCTTCAAAAAATTTTGATGGAAAATAGGCGCTCCGGGAATTCTAGTCTAGGGCGCCTCGAATAGTTAATACAGCCCTGGGCATCGCTGATAAAGGGTAAGATAATAATTTCATAGTTTTAAACGGACTTTTTTGGCCTTAGTCTGGTTAGCCATTTAGCCAGTTAAGCGGACTTGAATCTTTAAACGCGTTTTTCTCATAACCATGTTTTTCAGAGTTTCCTCCATCGTATTTTAAAAACGGCTTTACTGACGAACGACTAAACGACTTTAAATTTGTAGGGTACACTCAGCACATGTAAACGCATGGAATGAACTTACTATCAATCAAAAATTTCCAAAATTTCGATTTTTTATATAAAAAAAATGACGCAAAATACGCGTTTTTTTTTATTGTCTACCAAAAGTCTAATTTTTGGTATTTTCATTTGATAAAAGTTTATTTCATGTATTTTTGACTTACAGATTAAGTCGCCGCTAGTTTTTTGTTTGGTTCAGATAAGCCAACCAGCTGGAATTGTGGAGGAAATGCGAGCCCATTTTTTCGAGGCGGGGTTGTTCAGAACCCTGTAACTTAGGTTCTACACAATATTTTTAGTTTAAAATTTATATTTATACTGCCAAAGTATATTTAAAAAAAAAT
>JACEGR010010309.1:0-19760 GCA_014170235.1 Listronotus bonariensis
CAGTGGCGTAGCCAGGGTTTAGGGGCAGGAGGGGCGAAGTCCTTTGAGTCCTATTTTTTAATATGGAGTTTTTGCTTTTAGTAACCGTTTATAAAGTTTCCATTTTAACGACGCCCTGCGCAGAATATAAGCTTTTCTTATCGCTTTTTTCTTAATCATTCAGAAAAATATTTTTTATTTTTAGGAATTATTCGTTTTGTATTAATAAAAATACAAA
Organism: Listronotus bonariensis; assembly: GCA_014170235.1. Lineage (NCBI taxonomy): Eukaryota > Metazoa > Arthropoda > Insecta > Coleoptera > Curculionidae > Listronotus > Listronotus bonariensis. The sequence continues at coordinate 218 of JACEGR010010309.1, forward strand.
ACCAAAAAAAAAAAAAATGAAACTTTCTTGTCGAAAACTAAACAATATTAAATTCAAAACTACAACTATCCACATTAAAAACGTTTTATTTTGACATTTCTTTATGATATTTACTCTATCAATATGCCATTTGTAATTTAAGTTTTTAAAAAAAACAGCCAATGTTAAGTTTCAATATTGTTACAGACTTTCAAAAATGTGTTTAGGTTATAGAATTTTAGAGAGTTAGGATCATTTAATTTACTTTTGTTAATTTATTTAAATAATTTACCTTAATTTTCCAAGTTCTTTCATCACTTTCAAGTTTCGAAAACGCCCGAATTAATCCATTAAGAACTTTATGCCATCCTGTACTATGGAATTTTCAATGATATTTCTCGAAGATTCTAGATCATTCTTTACCTTCCACCATACTATAAAGGGGCGACGGGAAACCCGATCAGTTAGTATAGATTCGACTTTGTGCTGTAAACTTCGAGACATTGACAAGTGAAGATTTTGTCGTTGTAACCATAGTTACGTTGATTAATAAAGGTATAAAAACGAAGACACGTGTTTTATACGAGGTGTTCCGGAACAATATGGCCAGGATATTCAAAAACTAATAAATCTTCAGTGTAAATAAATTAAACTTTCACACTCTTAACTAATGATAACTTTATCTGTTGAGCCTATCTTTTTTATTTTACAGGCTAATAGGTAGATATATTATCTCTAGGTTTGTCAATTTTGGTCGATCAAATTTAGTTAGGACCGACTTACTGGTCTTTTTCCAAATGATGCATTCTAACTTCGTTGCAAAATAAATCGAATTTCCTCATAATACCTTAATTTAATTATTACGTTTAATTTTAATTATTTACTGTTAAGTCAGCATCCAACTCAGAAACCATGGATCTCTCACATTTTTGATTTTCAAAGCACACTAAAAGAAAGTTCCCCTGTTAAAATCGAGAGAAATGCATGCTTTTGAGGCGATCATTTATCAAAACTAATCATAATTCCTGAATCCTCCAATTATTGACAGATTCGCGTTTAATGAATCAGTTCCCATAGTTTATAAGAAAACGTATTAGCTCAATTGTAGCTAAATCCCATTTTTTTCAACGAGGTTAAATGCATCATATTTGGGAAAAAAGTCCCAGTCCTCAGTCCTGAGGACCTAACTGACCGTACTTGATGCAAAACTTGAAGAAAAACATATTCTACCTATTAGCCCTGCTAAAATAAAAAAGTGCAGACTCAACAGATAAAAAGTTATTGTTACTTAAAAAGCGTGAAAGTTAGATTTGGCCCATCTCCTGTCACATGGCTTACCTGAGGCTATCTCAGGCATTTTTTTGTAAGATGTTCATAAATATCGTTGTATCTATGCATAGTAAGAGATATATTTGAAGGTTCTAGAGGCATTACTTTTTTGTAAATTAGAAAAAATTTGACATTACACTCTGTTAGAATGACATTGGTTGTTTTTGCAAAACAGCTTTAATTCTTAAATAAATAAAGAATTTAAACTTGTGATCTATAAAACCTGCAGCATTTTTGCCTGTTGACAAACGTGAGACGACACAAAATAAGCACTAAAAAACAAACTTATTTTATTAGGGGCTTTTACAGGACTTTATAATTGTGATGGTATAATATTAATACCATTGTTTGCTTCTATAAAAGTATATAAAGAATTAAATGTTTTCAAAAGAAAAGTAAGGTAAATTTGCTTTTCAAGTGTGATGATAAATATTCGAAAACACAGATTTGTAACCAGCACGCCAAAAACCAACGTATGCCATACAAAATCAAGAGATCATTTGCCCAGAACTGCATGGAAATTATGAAATAAGAAAAAAACAGTGGTGTACTATTTTCTTCCTTAAAAATATTAGACGAAATTCTGCTAGAACGTCTCTGAAAAAGATTTAAAAAAATGTTGCGCTTCAGAAAACGCCTCTTGTAATGTATACAAGGGGTGTTACAAATTCGAGGAGCACCAAAAACATTTACCATATCTCAAAAGTTAAGTTTAAGCTTTACTATTATTTAAACTTATCTTCTTAAAATTACCTAAAGTTCCGCACCGTTTACCAGAATTGGCATCTTATTCTAAAATACCTGTATATTTTGTGTTATTAAAACAATAATTTTCTTGTTTCAGGACCATGATCAGCACCTCCTACAACTACGGAATTAGATAGTAAACGTATCATACACCATCTTATTATCACCAAAGTTGACAACGAAGACCGGCAAAGCTAAACACGCAAATAACAACATTATAATAATAAACAAATTGCACGGTCAATTTTTCAATTAAACTAAAAATGTCTTCGGTACAGGCACAGCCCGTTGTTCCTAATCTACAATTTAACGCGACTCACAGACAGTTAAAGATGGCGGACGATAAACCGTCGGGAAATTCGCGATTGTTGCCTAAGCGGGGATGAACTTGAAAAAGTGACGTCGAAACTGTGCCGGAAGAGAGATGATTTCGGGGATGATGAAAGTTGTGCGACACTGGGTAAGCTTATTCAAATATTTTACAAAAATCCTACAAAAAATCGCAAGGGCTCAAATCTGGTGAGCGTGCTGGCCACTCCAAATTTACATTGATGATAGCTCTCAGACTATTTGGATTTAATGAGTTTTGGGAGTTTAAGTGGCGTTACTCTAAGGGGCGCCCATTTTGGATCCCGTTTTCCTTCCTGGTGAGATTTGGTGAAAATTTCTTAACCTCCCCTAACCCCTAATCTCACGAGAGATTTATGGCAATCCAAAAGGACACCATTTGTCAAATCGAAATTATTTTTGTAGCCAAAATAATTTTTAAGAGCAAAAATGTCCTCCACTTAAAAAGTAACACTGTATCACATTTCCTGGGTGGGACCTATCCCAAAATTTGATAGCTTTTTCTGTTTTTAGCTGCTGAAACATTACGTGATATTGCGCTGACCCCTCCTCCCCCATGGTGAGATTTGATGAGATTCACCCTGACCCCCTTCCCCCTAAATGTCTCTTGATTGATCTCTTAACATTATTATGCATTGTTATTCCGGACAAGTGAAAGGATTCTTAGAAGTCAATAAAAGTAGATATAACCATCAAAATAATTAGTCTATAAAGACTAATAAAAAGTAAAAGTCACAGTAAATTTTAATTCTTTAATATTATCACCGTGATTTGTCTAAGGGTCTGGCCAAACCGCACCAAGGTCGCATCGTGCTGGATCACAATGATAGAGGAAAGTGGGGCAAATTCTGGAAAAATTTGAAAGCACTTTCTCCTGCCCTCCTTGTTTAAATAAAACAGAAGTTCCTACTTATCTCTGTTCCTTTTTATTCAAACTTTGAGTGTAGTATATATAAAACTATGTTACCTTCTTTATAAAGGTTTATTTTACGATAAGGTATAATTTAAAGAGTAGTATAACAGACTCGTATACTGAAATTTTTTAAATACAAAACTTTTTGCATCGCATCCCCCTACATTTCACCAGCGATGCGCACGGCAACGGGCTCGTTGCGGGTATGTGTGGCCAGACCTTAACAGGTAGGGCTAAACATACAAAAACAAAAATAAATACAGGGAATCCGAAAAGTAAACTATTATATTGAAAGGTCCGGTGGAACACCCCATACAAGCATCCAAAAATCATAAAAGCACCTCAGTAAAAAATCGGTGGTTTTCGAGATATTGGCACTTTAATAAAATGTTTACAATTTTCCATCACTCTGTATATCATATGGCGACTCTTATAAAGCCTTTTGCTATTCCAGATGATGCAAAAGTTTTTGTGAGGATTAACATTTTTTTTGAAATATCAAAAATATAAAAGTTAACAGGTAAGTCCATCTCCTCTGTGGAGAGAAAAAGCAGATTATAATCAAGATTGCAATATAAGTAAATAATAGTCCAATCTGTTTTTTCAGCAGTAAACTTTTTCACTCACTATTTTATTTAAAAATTTTCATCACCATTTAAACCTTTTCAATAGAGAATATTGCAAGAGTAGTTAAACTCTGTTGCGTACGTCGCTTTACCATCCACGGGCGGATTTTGAGAGTCCAGCCTAAAATCAATTTTTTTAGATAACAAAATAAAACCCTAAGAATAACATTTCCTTTTCCAGACGACGACGAAGAAAGACTCGAAATGAAAGACCTCAAAAGTACAGATCCATCTCAACAGCCAGTATTAGAACACAAGAGACTCATCGATAACCAACACACAGACAGCCGAAACTCTAGTCGGGCAGGATCGTTACGGAAACTCCCGACTACAGCTAAGCAGCTTATAGACACAAATAATCTATCTTTTCCTTCGACAAGTACAAACGCTAACTCGCATAGTGGCACTCTAGTATCTAGTATAAGTAGTCCGAATTTTCGAAGAGATCCTAGTATGAGGTCGTTGAAAAATTATCATCATTTGATGAGTGATATTCAGGGTAAGTGATCATAATAACAATGGGTACATTTAGGGAATTTACAAATATTTAACTCAAATATTCTATCTTTTCCTTCGACAAGTACAAACGCTAACTCGCATAGTGGCACTCTAGGGGTATCTAGTATAAGTAGTCCCGAATTTTCGAAGAGATCCGAGTATGAGGTCGTTGAAAAATTATCATCATTTGATGAGTGACATTCAGGGTAAGTGATCATAATAACAATGGGCTACATTTAGGAAATTTACAATTATTTTACTCAAATAATCGTATCTTTCCTCTCGACAAGTACAAACGCTAACTCGCATAGATGGCACCCTAGTATCTAGTATAAGTAGTCCGAATTTTCGAAGAGATCCGAGCGTGAGGTCGTTGAAAAATTATCATCATTTGATGAGTGACATTCAGGGTAAGTGATCATAATAACAATGGGTACATTTAGGAAATTTACAATTATTTTACTCAAATAATCGTATCTTTTTCTTCGACAAGTACAAAGGCTAACTCGCATAGTGGCACTATAGCATCTAGTATAAGTAGTTCGAATTTTCAAAGAGATCCTAGTATGAGGTCGTTGAAAAATTATCATCATTTGATGAGTGATATTCAGGGTAAGTGATCATAATAACAATGGGTACATTTCGGAAATTAACAGTTATTTTACTCAAATAATCTATCCTTTTTTCGACACGTACAAACGCTAACTCGCATAGTGTCACCCTAGTATCTGGTATAAGTAGTCCAAATTTTCAAAGAGATCCTAGGATCATAATAACAATGGGTACATTTAGGGAATTTACAAATATTTGACTCAAATAATCAATCTTTTTCTTCGACAAGTTCAAACGCTATTTCGTATAGTGGCACTCTAGTATCTAGTATAAGTAGTCTGAATTTTCGAAGAAATCCGAGCTTGAGGTCGTTGAAAAATTATCATTATTTGATGAGTGATATTCAGGGTAAGTGGGTACATTTACGGAATTTACAAATATTTTACTCAAATAATCTATCTTTTTCTTCAACAAGTACAAACGCTAACTCGCAAAGTGGCACTCTAGTATCTGGTATAAGTAGTCCAAATTTTCAAAGAGATCCTAGGATCATAATAACAATGGGTACATTTAGGGAATTTACAAATATTTGACTCAAATAATCAATCTTTTTCTTCGACAAGTTCAAACGCTATTTCGCATAGTGGCACTCTAGTATTTAGTATAAGTAGTCCGAATTTTCGAAGAAATCCCAGCATGAGGTCGTTGAAAAATTATCATCATTTGATGAGTGATATTCAGGGTAAGTAATCATAATAACAATGGGTGCATTTAGGGAATTTACAACGAAAGATCTCTGCAGCATTCGCACACTAGTCATTTTCGAAATTTCATTTGATTGGAGGTTGAGGTTATTAAGAAAGCTGAAATTCGCATGAACAAAAAAACAATTAAGTAATACTACTTTTCTAGGAAGCCGATAAGGAATATGTGCTTTTTAATATTATTAGAAATCAGAATAATAATTTAGTACAATTAGGAAATTTTATAGTGCCAGTAGTAAGGTTAAGCGAAGTGTCAAAACTGTCAAAATAAAGCCATTCTATTGGTTTAATTTGACAATTTTGACACTTACCCTATATAATAGATATATCACTTTTGACATCTTTTAGGGATACACAATAACAAACCACCCAGTAGCGTAGACTCAGGGTACGGCATGAGCGGTAAACCTTTTTCGGATGGTGGATCGGTACGATCATGGGCTTCGGTAGGAATGGGTTCCACTGATGGTAAGAAGATGATAGTGAGGAGGGTGCCGACGTCACCGGTGGAGCTGTTTAATATTGTTAATCCTCCAACGTAAGTAGACTGTTATTTTTATATCTACGACAGTGTGCCTACGTAAGTTGCAATTCCGTTGTGGTTAACGTTATTCTGAGTCTGCGCAGTAACGCAAACACGATCCGTTATCGTTCTTAACCATACCGGACTCCTTTAATTACGGATGAATACCGAAGAGTTTATCGTTATCGTTATTGTTAAACTGCGTGGTTGCCGGATTGTAGAAATTTTAATATCAATTATTTAAGAAGGTTGACATTTTAATGCCGTATTAATTAAAATATCATTGATACATAGGCTCTAATTAGCGAAAAATCCATAGCAGTAAGAAAAATAAAATAGTGTAAAGAAATTAAAACGGACTTGCATTTTTAAGGATGTTTTAATTCAGTAATTAATTTACATGTTACAATCTGGCACACTTGCTTTTTATTCTACTACCAAACCTAACCTTACTTTTGTGTTTTGCTTATACTGTATTGTTTACATCTACTTTAAAAACAAAATCAAGAGAACTATATGCATATATTTAAATATCAATATATAACTTATGGAGAATAAAAGAAAGTACTGATTTTTCGTAAACTTTAAAATCGGTCAACCACAGGTAAAAATAAGGTTATGTGTCAAAAGCGCAGACGCAAGATAAATTTCTTAAAAGAGGCTGTAAAATATCTGTTTAAAACTGCTGCCGTAATCGTTATGTTTAATAACGATAACCATAAGGAGGCCAAAAAACGTCTGTTATTTTAAGAGGTGCAAAATGTCTCTATTATCTATTACGAAAAAAATTATTAACTATAAAAAGTTCTACATGGTATGAAACCCAAAATACAATCATTAGATATTAAATTGTCTCAGTAATCCACGAGGTTTGGCCAAAATGAAATATTTGCTCAAGAGCAAAGGATCTGTATTTTTACTAATATTGGAAATTATTTTAAAGAAAAAAGTTTAAAATTAAAACTTACTTTAAATATGCCAATTTGTTTATTTGAAAAATATTTTTAATATTTTTTTTTTCAGCTAAAATCAAGAAAATTTAAGGTTGTACATTAGTGAATTTTACATGCTTCTTGTTTTACTTATACTGAATTTAAAAAGTTTATTTAAAACTCTCCCATACAATCTATAATCATAAAATGTATTTCACTAATGTACAAACCTAAATTTTCACTATTTTCGCAGAATTTGATATCTAATGATTGCCTTTTAGGTTTAGGTTCTGGGCGATGCAGAACTCTTTGTAAAGAGTACCTTTTTTCGTAAAATTAATAAAATAAGAAAGTTCCCCATATGACGCCAACTTAAGTAGGCACACTGTATAATCGTTAACCCCACTTCTGTATCTTTTTTCTTTTGCTGCTTTATCGTAATTTTTAATTAAAAAACAACATTTCTAAGTTAAAGATCTCTTAAGACGATACGCCACTGCAGATAGCTGTATTATTACGAACAATATTAATACCTGCACATAGTATCTTACTAGGGAACACATGATGCTAAATGGGGATTTACTCGAGCGTCATAGAGACCTATTGGGTTGAAAATCTTAGATGATAAGAAGAAAAAAATGTATATAATGTATAGAAGGAACAGTTTAAAAATGTAAATTCGGTGCTCTTTGATAAGAAAAAAATCACAAAAAAGTTTAAAGCAAATAAATTGTCTTCGCGGTCGCCTTTGCTATATTTCTTTTATGATATGCCGGTTGATGCAGCTGGTCATCGCACTATGGGATAGAAACTATTTTTTTGGTCCAAATTCTGAAACTTACCAATCTAACTTAAAATGAGGTGCTTTTTACTGGAAAAATACTATAAATTATTACAAATGATTTTTGGAAACCTAAAACTTATTATATGTTATTATAAATTTACACCCCCTTAACATTATTATTTTTTATTGTACAAAATAAACATAATAACCAAACAAGCTCACATTTGTTTGGTTAATTCGGTAGTATTCTAATCAGTAATCCGATGATTATTATCTCATATGATATACAGGGTACGACAATAGGTATGATTTTTTTAAATGGAATACCCTAAATATTATATCACCACCAAAAAATCTTTTAAAATGCTTTCAAAAATACTACATTTGATGTGTCTATCTCAATTAGTTTCGGAAATATGACCATCCAAATCGGAAAAATAATTTTAAATTATTCTTAGAAGCGTAATAGAGATACATTTTCTCAACTTTTTTATTTTTTAACGTATAAAATAAATAAAAAACACTGTTTTGTTGGGTAGATTCTGTAAAATCCATATCTTTCATCAGAATTCTTTTATCTTTTAGGATATACAGTGACAAAACATATTAAATTTTAAAATGGAAAACCTTGTAAATTATAAAAATATCTTGTATCTATCCTTACACTCAGAAGTAGCAAAAAGTGGAAAGGCAATTATAAGTACAAAAACTGATAAAGAAAAAGGTAAAAAATCTTTGACAAAAGTAGCGAGACTTTTTTATTACCCCAATAGAAGTCGTCATATCCTTTTATAATTTTGCGTACATGTAGTTTGGAGTATCTACTTTGAAATACACAGCATGAGCCATTAAAATTTCAAAGTTGCTTTTTGGCCAAAATAATGAATTTCTATCCCATAGTGTATCGGCACCTTTGTATAAAATAGTCCGATTGCAGGCGGCCTTTTTTATGTTTTTTTGTATTATGTTCAAAGGGTACCGAATTTGCGCTTTTAAAATGTTTCTTTACTTTATATACCTTTTCATCGGTGGGGGGAAGCGGCTATAGACTTTTAAATATGTCAAAAATACTGTTATTATTTCGGCTTGTAGAAATCGAAAATTGTCGGATTAGTGGAAAATACACTGTTTAGCATGGAATTAACTCACCCTATCTTAATCTGAGCGCTCGAAAATATCTGATGGATATATTTTTGTTTTTTATGATCGGCCCAGTATACGGGGTTCATATTTGGTGAAGATACTTAACCGGGTACAAGATATCCTCCGGTATATTAATCTGCCGCGCTGTAGTAAATCCCGAAATCCCCTCTTGGGCTCCCCTTCCATAATTCTTATTATTATTTATGATTACTAATACGTACAAATGTGCGCAAAATAAAAAATATTTACGATTAAAAACCGATAAAATCACATGAGAAAAAAGCAATCAAAATGCATAATTTACCTATCCTTTTCCACACTTCACACTCCTCGATAAAAAAGTAATTAATATGATTATATCGATGAGTGCTTTATGGCGATTAAATGTTTTAAAAAGATTAATTGCATAACGACTCGTTTAGTTATAATGAGTTTTAAGAAAATATTTTTTTAAACTACAGGGTGTCAAAATTTAAATAAAATACAGAGTTGGCCCACCGTATTCGACACGGTCTGTAGCTGGATAACCATGGGGTTTTTAAAAAAGTAAATACTGAAACATATACAGGTCGGATAAGACCACAGTATAAAATTATTTTAGTCTATACAGGGTGTCTTAAAAAAGTGTGACGTATCAAAGTTATATTTTTTTAAATGGAACACCCTATATTTTATGACGGTTTTAGATTCTACTTTAAACAATAACTCAAGTTTGTTTATAGTACTAAGTGTCTAATTTTATTCGTTTTTGTGTTATTTGATTTTTTTGAAAATGCAGAGGTAAAATTAAATTGATTTTACTTTAACACTCTTAACACTTTAAACTTTAAAATATGTAACAAAATTAGAAAAAGTCTGCCATATCATACGTAGGTCAAATCAAGATCAAATGTTGTACAGGGTGATCAAAAATAATTTCAATTTTTCAGAAAATCAAATAGCCATATCTCTCTTATTTTAAATGAAACACCCTGTATTTATTTACGTCACATGATGACAAATAAATTACTCTTTCAAATGGTGTATAGGTTGCCTATACCTATCTTTTGTGCTTTTTTGGTAAAATCTGTTTTTACAAATTTTTAGTCCAAATGTTTATTTAAATTAAAGTTGGCTGTGACATAGCAGCCATTAATATTTTTCTTAACAAAATAACAACGACCATTTATTGATTACTAGTGTTTTAGTCAGTTTAAAAGAAATTTCAATGATTTTAAATAAAAACCCTTCTTCTACAGCAACAAGATGATATAATACTGGTAGGATGTGAAAAAATGGTTTACTTTAGTCTAAGTTAATCCTGAAAAATATTCCAGGAGAAACCATCTGATAACCTTAATAGTTGCTTTAAAAAATTTTATACAGTGATTATGGATAATGGAAGAAACGAGTTATAGGTCACAGAATGTCGTCATAACTGACCAGAGGCGTTATTAGGATTGTTTAAAAACACAAGTTTCATCATTACCACATTCAGCTGAAATAAGTGTTATTGGAAGTAGCATTATAAGCAACTAATGAATTTTTTTTCTGTGAATTTTAAAAATAGTTTCAGATAATACAAAACCTTTTAATTTTGTGCTTTTTTCCAACAAATTTACATTTTGCAATAACGGCTTAGTAAATAGGCATAGCTATATCACAGCCTACTTACATTTAAATAGACATTTGGAATAAACATATGTTAAAACAGAATTTACCTAAAAAGTATAAAAGATAGGTATAGGTAACCTATACACACATTTGAAAAGAGCATTTGGTTTGTCATCATGTGGTGTAAAAAAATACAGGGTGTTCCATTTAAAATAAGAGAGATATTGCTATTTGACTTTCTAAAAATTGAAATTATTTTTTGATCACCCTGTATAATCTATGATCTCGATATGACCTACGTATGATAAGGCAGACTTTTTCCAATCTTGTAACAAATTTTAAAGTTTAAGGAGTTTATATTGTTAAAATAAAATTAATTTAATTGCACCCATGCATTTTGAAACAAAATCAAATATCACAATAACGAATAAAATTAGACACTTAGTACTATAAACAAACTTGAGTTATTTTTTAAAGTAGAATCTAAAACCGTCATAAAATATAGGGTGTTCCGTTTAAAAAAATATAACTTTGATAAGTCACACTTTTTTGAGACACCCTGTAGAGACTAAAATAATTTTATACTGTGGTCTTATCCGACCTGTATATGTTCCAGTATTTACTTTTTTTAAAAACCCCATGGTTATCCAGCTACAGACCGTGTCGAATATGGTGTGCCACCCTGTATTATGTACATATTTTCCGCATTTAGAGATATATTTAAAGGTTCTATAAGCATCAGAATTTTTGTAAATTAGGAAAAAAAACTTGACATTGGCACCATATTAAAAATGACATTGGTTGTTTTTCCAAAAAAAAATCTTCAATTAAAAACCTAACCCTAACATTGTCTAACACCTTAAAAAAATATTCTTGTCTATGTTATACAAGGTTAATAAAGATCAAGGACCCTGAATTATTAATATGATCTCTAGCTAGTCATGCGGTTTTCTTAGTAAACACCGAACCCGTTTAACATTTTCCCGGCGTTTCTAATTTCCTAGTGAACAATACATAAATAAACTTATTACCTGCATTATAACGACATATCTGTAATTTACGTACTATGTTTTATTCATAACCTTGTTTAGTAGTCCTTATTTATCATAAAATTAAAAATATTTTTACTCTTTTTGTACATCAACTCTTTTTGGGCCAATGTGACATTTAAGGCTACATAAGCCCCTTCACCAGATGTAAATAACTTGCTGTCCAAAGTTTATAAAAATCGCATAACAAATAATTCATATATTAAATAAAAATGTTTCACCGTAGTCTCTTGGAGATACCCTATAAGTTATGTGTTAGACCATGATCGGACTTCTCTATACCTGTAATTTTTTTCTAATGTTTCGAAAAAAAATTATTCTTCATAGAAAAAAATTTGCTTCATCTAGGAATGTTATTATAATATACAAAGCGAGTTTAAGAGTGGGAGGAAATAGCGAGATGTCATTTCGGGTTACCAATGCACATGTGTGTCAAACATTAAAAAACTAAATTTTAATAAAACGTAAAAAAATTATTTTGGGGAACCACTTTTGAAAAAAAAAAACCCGATATATTATCAGTTTTCACTGTCTGCACCCCCTAAACAAAATCCTGGCTACGCCCATGCATAAAGCAAAAGGTGCAAAAGTCGGACATGTTATGTCGGCGGTTTAAGTGCAAATATTCAGAATCTACGTTTTTGTCACTTGGGTAACTACTATTTTTTTTTTTTTATTTGGGTTTTGGAACAATGATGCCCAATGCTTTGTCTGAAATTTAATGTTTGTTTTTTTTTTTAAGGTGCTTTAGCTTCTAGCCGAGGCACAAACCCAAAATCGTATATTTTTTTAAATACTTAAGTAAATATTTTTTTCCACATTTTGATCTGCAACATTGTGTCTCTTAAATTTAGAATTCCCAATAGGATTTAAAATATTCTTTGGAAGTCTTTAAAGATACTCTTTGTTTGACCTCCGGACAAAGCGGACGTGCGTAGAGGACTACAAAATTCTTCCCGGAGTGGCGGCTAGAGGTGTCGTACGAACGTTTTTACCTTCAGAGGATCAAGGAAAGATTCACGCTAAATTGACGGCATCTTTCTTCTGGATCTAAGCGCTGTGAGCGAAGATTTCTATAAGCTGATGGTATCCTGTTTTGGTGGTGAACACGAGGTGTTTCTCAAATGGCGGGAAATAGATGGGCGTGCCATGGGAACTGTCAGTAGTAAAAGTGAAGGGTATACGTAACACCAGTAGCAGGTCTTGGTTTGACAGCCGACAATTTATGCATTGCATCGATTGTTGAATTATTTGTTTTCTCTTTGGAATTTCTGGGAGCTACGAGCTCGATTATCCAGATTTTCCGCCGACAGAAGCCCTGGAAAGCATAGTCCGGAAGGGGGAGAGTGGTGGATTGGGACCTGGAAGGGACCGAAACCAAGAAAAAAATAGAGAGAGAGAGAGAGAGAGAGAGGAAGTCTTTAAGGATTCCGGTTTTAAATTGAAGGACTGAATCCCGATAATTCTGTATAAATACAGTTAATAGACCTGAAATCACCTAGTAGCTCAATTAAAAAAAAAAATAGCATTGATGTTGGCAAAATGAAAAGTACTGTTGTATGAGTAATACCATAACAAGTAAGTAATCCGTTAGTGGAAAGACCAATTATAAATATATCTGTAAAAATTTCTAAAAAAAAGTTAATAAAATACATGGCATTAGTAACCATGACTTACAAATATGATTTTAATAGATACATTCACTCATCTCCCATAAAGATTACTTTTTAGACTTCCGTTATGTTATCAAAACTTAATATACAAGGTTTTTTAAAACGTATTTCTAAAACACAGAAAATATTTTAAACGAAAAATTAATTTATTGCATTTGCTTTGATCTAATCGCAACGTATCTTATAATATGCTGTTTTTTTATATATACAGTGTGTCTACGTATTTGGCGGCATATGGGAAATTTTTTTATTATTAATCAATCATCAGATATCAAATTGCGTCAGTCAGGTACGAGGTTTGGCCAAAAATGTAATTTTTACAGGTACTTTACTTTTTTTTATCTTTGAACAATCCACGAAGGCTGAAAGCCTAAATACTAACGTACCGTGGGTGTCTTAAGCAGGGTAAGAGGAAGATTGTTAACACGGGACTTAAATACGTAAAGATTTGGGGGAAGGAAAGACCTCCGCTGGCAGTAGGTTCCACAGTCTACAAACTCTAGGGATAAAAGAACGAACGAAATGGGAAGTTCGGGGCCTGTCCAACTGAACCGTACAGGGATGCATACGCGCGGCACCACAAGTTTCTCTGTTGGGAGCTGCAAGAGGAGGGACTATACTGGATAATTCGTCGGAGCAGAAGCCGTAAAAGTATCTATAGAAGAGCGATAGATCTCCCACATCTCGACGATGGGCAAGAGAAGGAAGTCTTTGAGTAAGTAAAGGATCATTAATAAGACGAACAGCCCTTCTTTGAATGGCATCAAGAATGCTGAGGGTTGTAGGGGATGCCATTCCCCAGACATGAGAACAATATTCCAGAGAGGGTCGAATTTGGGACACATACAAAGTGTATAAATTGGAAGGAGAAAATATTTTTGGCTCGAAAAGAAATCAACCTTTTGAAGCCGCGGTGGCTATAGATACAATGTGTTTATGCCAGTTAAGGTTATTCTCAAATGTGACGCCCACAAGGTTAAATGTGTCCCCGCTCTGCAAAACCTGGCCACTCATAAGCAAAGGATGAGTGTTTGATGATTTTTTCGCGACAAGGAACAACTTACTCTTGTAAAGTACCTGTATTTTTGCTAATATCGCAAATTAGTTATAAAGAAAAGATGTTTAGAATTAAAAATTACTTCTAAATATGTAATTTTGTTCATTTCCAAAAAAATGTTTTTTTTTCTGGAAATTAATTAAAAAAGTTTATTTTAAAACTGTCCTATGATATTTATAATCATGAAATATAGCGCACAAATGTACAAACCTAAATTTTTACCATTATCTCAGATTTTTTTTTTGGAAATGTGCAAAATTGCATATTTGGAAGTAATTTTTAATTCTAAATATCTTTTTTAATAATTTGAGATATTAGCAAAAATACAGGTATTTCATGCTTTATTTGTTTTCTGGGAGATTAAATTTAAACAAAATATTATTTGGCTTTTCTCCAGAATAAAATTAAAAAGTTTATTTAACATTTTAAGAAAATTATAACTTTTATACATTATGAAAAACTATTCTGCTCTTACACAATATAATAAAAGTTATTATTACTATAAAAGAAATAAAATAATGAAATATTTAATATTAAGTTACTTACCATACAAAGGTTTCAATTTATAAACAAAGGTTCATTAGCACTCGGTAGAAATTATTTTAATCTCATAAAATAAAATCTTAACAAGACGCCAGACGAGAACTGGGCCAATGGTTGCGCTCAAAAATGTGGTAAATAGTTTACTTAAAATGTGGTAAACATTTTACCTAAAAACTTACGATAAACTTGTTAGAAAACTGAAAAAATTTAAAAATTAAATGTCTGATGGACACTTTAGAGTTTATTAGTTTAAAATAATTTCAACCGAGTGGTAATGAACCTTTGTTTATAGATTGAAACCTTTGTATTGTAAGTAACTTAATATCAAATATTTCATTATTTTATTTCTTTTAAAGTAATAACAACTTTTATTATATTGTGTTAGAGCAGAATAGTTCTTCATAATGTATAAAAGTTTTAATTTTCATAAAATGTTAAATACACTTTTAATTTTATTCTGGAGAAAAACCAAATAATAGTTTGTTTAAAAATACAGGTACTTTACTCTTGAGCAAAAATTACATTTTTGGCCAAACCTTGTACATGACTGACACAATTTAATATCTGATAATTGGTTTTGAATTATGCAAAGCTTTTTATAAAGAATTTTTTTTTTTCGTAAAATTAATAATAAAAAAATTTCCCATATGCCGCCAACTTAGTAGACACACTGTATATCGATTTATCTACCTATCAATGCAAAAATGTGTTAAAATAAATTCCACAGATCTAAACTAAGCTTTGTGGTTTTTAATTATGGAGTGCTTTTGTGATTTATTTTAGATTACCACAACTGTAATTTTATTGTATACATTTTAATGTCATTTTAGATTTTAATAAATAATCTTTTAAAAATTGAATTCATAAAATTTGAGGGTACCTATTTGACGTAGAGTTAATTTCTTTTAATAATTTATTTACAGGAATTTAATATGTTATGCAGTTTTTTAATGAACTTGACATTTACCTATCTAAATCAGATCATACGTATACAGGGTGTTAAAAACGCTTAAGGCATTTTAAGACAAAAAGTTTATACAGGGTGATTCAAAAATGACCACGAAACTTAAGGGTGATTCTACTTGACAAAATAAGGTAAGAGCTTTATATAATTTTTTTTCAAAATGTCATTCGTTTTCGAGTTACAAGCCGTCAAAGTTCAATTTTTTTTGTTTTTTTCGCCATATTTCATTTATTTTTCTAACCAATCCAGTTGATATTTGGCACACAAATCGAGCTTTGCAGATTCTTAAACTTTTAAGTACTTTTTTTAAATACCGCCAGAGGACACTTTACCTAAAACTTAAAATTTATTTAGATTATAACTTTTATTTTGACAGATATCGCAAAGCTGGGCGCCATTTTATAGACAATCAAAAACCTAAAATATAAGGTACTCTTTATTAGTCGATAAACCTCACCGTTTAGGCACCAATAGCATCAACGTTTTCATCAATGTCAATCAAATTACCTACATAGATACAGGGTGTCCAGTAACTTTACCGACAAACTTAACCCTGATTCTACAACAGAAAATAACAAAAACTTCATATAAACATATGTTCCTAAACGTCTTAGTTTTTAAACTACGCCTACGGGGTGTTAAAAATTAAAAAAATATATAATTTTTAAATATTTAACACACCGTAGTTCAAAAACTAAGATGTTTAAGACATATGTTTATATGGAGTTTTTTCTTATTTTCTGTTGTAGAATCGCCCCGTAAAGTTTGTCGGTTGAGTTACTGGGCACCCTGTATGTATGTAGGTAATTTGATAGACATTGATGAAAACTTTGATGTCTATTGGTGCCTTAACGGTAAGGTTTATCGACTTTAATAAAGAGTACCTTATTTTTTAAGTTTTTGATTGTCTATAAAATGGCGCCCCAGCTTTGCGATCTGTCAAAATAAAAAAGTTATGATATAAACAAATTTTAAGTTTTAGGTTTCTGGCAGTATTTTAAAAAAGTACTTTTATCTTAAAATTTTAGAATCTGCAAAGCTCGATTTGTGTGCCAAAAATCAACTACATTGGTTAAAAAACAAATGCAATATGGCGAAAAACCAAAATAAAAATTGAACTTTGACGGCTTGTAACTCGAAAACAAATGACATTTTGAAAAAAATTTATATGAAGCTTCTACCCTTATTTTGTCAAGTTGAATCACCCCTTAAGTTTCTGTGATCGATTTTTGAATCACCCTGTATAAACACTAACAAAAAATTTTTTTTTGGTTGTTTTAAAGTTAGAAGGGTACAAAAATGTAAAAACTGACAAAAACTCAAATTTTTATTTTTTGTTTTAAAAATATTTATTGTACATTACAGTGTACATGTGGTCCAAAACACCAAGTAAAAACTAAAAACTTAAAAAATTACTTATATACTGCTTAAATCCTAATTTTCCAGTAAATGGAATTATTTGCTCATCAATACAGACTTCTTTTTCCAGTTTTGATTCCAAAGACCTTTTCTTACTGCTTCAATTATAGGGCGCACCTTGTACAGTTTATCAGTGCAGTCGTTAGGTTTATCCAAGTTATTTACAAGGTGCAAATTGGATCTCAACTGGAAAAATCGGTCTCTACTCATATTCTCCAAAAAACTCCAATTCCTAAAACTTTCTCCCAGTAGGTGCGAACTCTGGGAAATTTATGTAAATTTCCAATAATTATATGAAGACCAAACAGAGTTTAAATTTCAGATGCGCTAGCATTTCTAAAAGTGCAGCATAAATATTTGTGTAAAAAGCCATGTTTTCAAAGTCCAATTTAGAAATATAGCGTTCAAAGTATTCTATAGGAAAAAGTGGCATTAAAAGTGATTCTTGTTCTACCAGGTCTTCCACTATAGGCAGTTGATGGGCAATAGTTACTGGTGGACTATAAATTGTTTGCTTCCAAACAACTGACTTTTTTATTCTTTGGAACTAGAGCTATTAATGGTATGTTCTCATCTTCACTACTTTCATCGTCATTGCTCTGTTGTATTGCTTCATTCTCTAAGGTTTCTGCTTGTCTTGGAGTTAACCACATCCCCGCCTGGGCGCAAATAGGTTTGGGAAAAACAAGGAGCCTCTACCATTTCGTCATCCTTATCCTCTTGCCAAGTTTCATCCCCAGCTTCAACATAGGTATCTTCCAAGTCGGAGAAATCACTATTTTCAATCATGTCTATAAGTTCTTGGACATGTCTGGGGTCATTCAAGTTGTTTCGTTTCTCTTTTTATCAATTTTTTTGCCCTTTCTGTAAAAAAACATATTTTCAAAAAAAGGTATTTATAGGTTTTTAAGTACCAAAACACCTAGTACCAAATGTACATATGAGTGTACGTGTGAATATAGTAACCGATACCAATTGGACATTTGAATGTACAAGCTAATTAAGACCACATAAATACAAAATAAAGCCAATACATCAAGTTTTAAAACAAATAAAACATTTTTAGTAACATTTCTAAAATGAATAAACCTACCTGGATTCAAAGTAAAAACACTTTAAAAAAAAAAAACACCAAAAAAACACCAAATAAATATTGCCAGACCGCTGCCCGCGTGCTGTTACTTGTGAAACCTTCCGATTGAATTTCGGACGTTATTTGCGGAAAACGTCACTAGATGGAGCCATGTGAATTTTTATTTTTGAGGTATTGTATACAGGAGATGTTCAGCAGGTTTGCGGTAATAATAAATGTAGATAAGGCAAATAAAAAAATAAAGGAACTACAACATAAGAATGTGCTAGTAAATTAAGCTTAGTAAAGTTAATATAAAAAAGGATTATTATAAATAGTAAATTCATTATTATAAGAATACAAGTAAATTAAATAATAGATATGTATATGTTAAAGCCAAATGTTAACCGATTTCATACCAGAATACGCCGGATATGACAGAAAATGTTCCGATTATGTGTCAGGTGATAAATTTTCTTAAAAACCTTGTTATGAGACATTTCGTCCTTGCTACGTTTTAATTTATGATGGGGCAAACACAGTGTTTATCATAAGTCTGCACTAGATCAAATCTTTTGTATTCGTCGCTAAGTAAAATATTGCTTCCACGTAGTAAAATTAAACAAATTGTATAATATATCGTAAAAATTTTTTAAAAGATTGATCTGGAGAACTAAAACGTAGAAAATAGAGGGGTGGCAACACCCGGTATAGTTTTAAAAGCTATACAAATCTGCCCCTCTCTTGGCAAAGCTTTTTTTTTGTATCTTCGGACGAAGGCTGAACGTCTAAAGATTAACGTACCGTTAGCGAAAGATCTTCGCTGGCAACAGGTTTCACATTCTAGAAACCTCAGGGATAAAAAGAGCAAACAAAGTGGGAGAGTTCGGGTCGTGTCCAGTTGGACCGTATAGGGATGCATACGTGCAGGAACCACGAGTTTCTCTGTTGGGAGTTGCTAGTAGAGGGACTATACTGGATAATCCCTTGGAGCAGAAGCCGTGAAAGTATCTATAAAAGAGCGAAAGATCACCT
>JACEGR010010310.1:0-19760 GCA_014170235.1 Listronotus bonariensis
TGGGTTTCATAATAAGGTTGGTAAGAGAGTTACTGACTGCGAAGATTTCGGCTGCTCTGCCTTGGGGGTCAGTTTTTGAAGAGCCCAGCCAATCCTTATTATGGACATTGAAGTCGCCAAGCACGATTACTTCAGCCGATGGAAACTGAGAAATTATGCTATCGATCTTTGTTGAAAGAAAGTCAAAGAATTCGACATAGGAATTATTAGATGGGGACCGGTACAAACAGCAGATAAATTTAGTTGAAGACCTAAGGGAAAGTTTGAGCCAAAGGATATCAGGCCTACCCGATTCAAGATTAGAAACTCGAGCACAAGCCAGATCGTTGCGGACGTAAGCACATACGCCACCATGTGGGCGGAAAGACGAAATAAGTTCGTAGCCTGGGAAGAGAAGGTGGCTGGTTGAAGATTTAGAACTTATTTGTGTTTCCGTTAGAAACAGTATGTGGGGCTTAGATGACTGAAGGTGATGGTGAACGGAGTTTATATTGGTGTTAAGCCCACATATGTTTGCAAAAGAAATTAAACTTCTCGATGAAGGCCTCCCGGATGCACCCCTCGCCCGGAGATCCGAATGGAGGGGTATTTTACCTCCGGAATATTTTACTTCCGGGTGTGCCGCCATCATTTGTACATAGTTTGGGGGTTAAAAGGAAAAAAAAGAAAAGAAAAAGAAGGAAGAAGGAAAACTGACTCACAAACCCAGAACCCGAAACGTCCGTTAAGACTTCACGGGTTCTTTAAAGGGTGAGTGGGGTGGTACCTCCTCAGGCGAGGAAAGCTCCTCTACCACCTACGAAGGTTTTTGACTATGCAGAACTTTTTATAAAGAAGAACTTTTTTCGTAAAATGAATAATAAAAAAATTTTCCATATGACGCCAACTTAATTATCTAGACACACTGTATATATAAGACGTAAATGTACGTAGGTATATAAGTGGTTTCTTAAAGTACATACATATGACATATTAGATATACGTACATAAAATGTTTAATCTGGATCCCTGGTTAGTTCTGGTTAGTTACGTAATGACGTAAAATGGTTCTAAAAAGTACGTCTTATGTATGTACTTTAAAGTGTATACATAAGACGTAAAATGGTTTCAAAATGTACGTCTTGTACATTTTAGATCGCTGGACGTAACGACGTAAAATGCATGTAAAATGTACGTACTGTGCTGATTGGGTAACTGCTACATAAATATATTTAGCACCTCAACATCAATATTCGGAGGATCGTTTCATGCTGTAACAATTGGTCATTAGGTCACTGTAATTGGTCAACAGCTAAATAGAATTAGAGAGTTTATTTCAAATTCATTAATTGCTACATAATAATATTTAGCACCTTTATACTAAAGTTGGGGGTTAGTTTTCGTTGCATGTTTTTCTTGCGTTTCCGCTGCATAGTTTCCTTTTTATGCTATAAATAACAGTGCGCATTGCCCATTCATTATCTGCAACCTTTTTAACACGCTTCCTGTTTAGTGCTTATTACATGTTTTTTGTATGGGAATACCACTTATTTTTTTACTTATTTTAATTTTATTTTTCTGTCGCTTTGCTGCCGCGTGTCTAGAAATTATGTCTCCTATAATGATAAATTCGATACACAATTAAACAAGAATAAATAATTAAAGTTAATTACTAATTTTAAAAGAGATAATTATAAAGTTTCCTTAGAATACAGATGTATAAAAAGAGAATTCTAGAAAACGAAATTAACGTGCAAATAA
This sequence comes from Listronotus bonariensis, assembly GCA_014170235.1. Classification (NCBI taxonomy): domain Eukaryota; kingdom Metazoa; phylum Arthropoda; class Insecta; order Coleoptera; family Curculionidae; genus Listronotus; species Listronotus bonariensis. Next base: position 1,741 of record JACEGR010010310.1, read on the forward strand.
ATGGCTCAAGATTAAGTGTGGTTAATGTTGCAAAAAATTTGGGATTATTGTTAGACACACAGTTAAGGTTTAGGGAACACTTAAAAAATATTTTTCAAAAAACGTATATTTCTTTAAAATTATTATACAATAATAGGCAAATTTTAAGCAAAGGTCTAAGAAGAAACTTGTGTGAATCCCTTGTTTTATCAAACTTTAATTATTGTGATTTTGTGTATGGTTTTTGCCTTGACCAGGAAGGCAGGTCACGGATACAGAAGGTTCAGAATATGTGTGTACGTTTTGTGTATGGAATTAGAAAATATGATCACGTTTCTCACTTATACTTTGAAATAAAGTGGTTAAAAATGGATGAACGTAGAAATCTTCATTTTTGCAGATTCTTATTAAAAATAATTAATAATCCTTCTTCTCCGGTATCGGTTAGGGAACGCTTAACTTTTCGTCGGGATATACATGACAGAAATATTAGAGATATATATAGGCTAACAATGCCACATCATCAGAGTGCCATTTTTCGCGGATTTACTTATAATGCCGTTCGGCACTACAACTCAATACCCCCTGAATTATTATATCTTAAATTATCTACCTTTAACTATAGGTATAAAAGGCATTTATTGGACCGTCAACATAACAATTAATGTATTTTAAACATTCCTTTGAATGAAATGATTGATGGCGTGTCGTCTTGTTTTATTTTAAAGTGCATGCTCGCTGAATGATATTTTTTAATATTTATTCATTTTAGATTTTAGTTTACTTTAGGTAACTTTGTTTATTTTAAGTACTTATTAAATTAATAATAAAATTATATTTTTTACTCTTTGCCTTGGCCTGGTTCAGTAGAGTAGCTAATAAAGCTAGACTGCGCCAGGCTTTGGCAATTGATATTAATTTTTTTCCCACTTTATATTATTAGTATTAATAAAAGGCATTTATTATTATTATTATTATTAAAGTTCCCTTATTTTCAATCGAAAATTCACGTGTCAAAAAATCGGCATTTTTAAAAAAGTCGGTTAGTTTTTTATTCGTTAAAATCTCTACTTTCTGATGGTTTTAAAAAGTATACATTACCACGGTAAATTTTCTCAGGAAATAAATTTCCATAAGACTAGTTATTTTGACGGGAATCGTCAAAAACCGTTTTTACCCTTAAATACTCACCCCCTTCCACTTTCCAACCCTGGATCGCCTGTAATTTATTTATCCCTTTATTTTTCTTATTTACTTTATATTTTTCAGTGGGTTTTATCCCTCTGTTATTTTTTTTGGTTTTAAAAATTATGGAACCCAGTCTAATCATGATTTTAAAAAATCGGATCCAAATTTTTGCTTTTTCTGAGAACATTTACCATTGTAATGTATAGTTTTTTACACCATTAGAAAGTAGAGATTTTAACGAACAAAACGACATTTGACTTTTTGGAAAATGCCGATAGTTTGACACGTGAATTTTCGATTGAAAATAAGGGTATTTTTAAATTTAATATTTAAATAATAAGTCAAAAGAAATTATAAAAATAAATATTTTAGAACTAAAAAACTGCAGTATAATTGGGAAAAATAAAGGTACGTTTTCACCAAATTTTGTGAAAAAATAATTGGTGTGTTTCGTTTATTTTTTATTTTTTTTTTACATAAATTGTGAGGTTATGTAAAATAAGCTAAATACAAAAATTGTACATCTTTACATTGCCTAAAACTTTGCAATTTTTTTCCCCTTTTTACTTTTTTAAAGGCTTCGGGGCCGGTCTAATGTCCAATACTCTATACTTTGGCCACTATATAAATTGATAATAAATACCTAGTAAGTAACTTCGGTTACTGTAGTTTAAAAGCAATAAAATACATTTTTATTGTGGTAACTAGAGTTAGTGACTTTCTAAACCAATAAAATTCATTTTTTATTGTGGTTACTAGGGTTACTCACTTTCTAAACCAATAAAATACATTTTTTATTGTGGTAACTAGGGTTACTCACTTTCTAAACAAATAAAATACATTTTTATTGTGGCAACTAGGGTTAGTGACTTTCTAAACCAATAAAATACATTTTTTATTGTGGTAACTAGGGTTACTCACTTTCTAAACCAATAAAATACATTTTTATTGTGGTAACTAGGGTTACTCACTTTCTAAACCAATAAAATACATTTTTATTGTGGTAACTAGGGTTACTCACTTTCTAAACCAATAAAATACATTTTTTATTGTGGTAACTGGGGTTAGTGACTTCCTAAACCAATAAAATATATTTTTTGTTGTAGTAACTAGGGTTAGTGACTTTCTAAACCAATAATATACATTTTTATTGTGGTAACTAGGGTTACTCACTTTCTAAACCAATAAAATACATTTTTTATTGTGGTAACTAGGGTTACTCACTTTCTAAACCAATAAAATACATTTTTATTGTGGTAACTAGGGTTACTCACTTTCTAAACCAATAAAATATATTTTTTGTTTAGGTGTTTTTCTCAATTTATAGAATTTATAGTGAACAGAGTATAGACTCTAAGATTTATAGCTTGTCTAATAAATTCGTTGACACTCGGTATACTACCAGTAGATTACCTAAACTTTTTTAAGCATTTTTTATTAATATTTTTTTAATAAATGTTTACTGTTTCGTCAAAAAAGGCATAACGGTAGCTACATCCAATATAAGTTTAAAAACTTAATGTTAAAAGCATAAAATTACTACGTTTATATCGAATAGTTCAAGCTGGCTTGAAATCAAAGCGGCTTTGAAGCGATTTCCAAGTCTACGTGTTTTTTTCGGTGACTTAAAAGTCAATTGAAAATCGAGGTCAAGCACATTTCAGGCCATCGTCGTACGCATGTGGCAGTTTTGCATCCAATTTCACAGTAGACATCAAATGAAAAACAAACCTCACTTTTTTATTTGTCCCGTTTTGTGTGCTGTTGTTGGTGCAAGCATGTTTTAAAAATTTTTTACCTGTTTTTTCAAGTTTTCCACTCATATTTTGTATAAAAATGTCAAAATCATATATGAAATTGACACTGATAACGTTCGAGGAAGCATTCATCTGAAGTCAGGCAGTTATTAATCCCGCTTGAATCGTTTATATCGTGTTTCTAATCGGCTTTAGAGAAGTCCAGAGTTTCTTTATGAGAAGGGGTTTAGACATAAGCAAGACCGGTGATAGCTTTTGTCAGGGACGTGAGTGTGTAAGAATTACGATTTCGGTTGGCAGTTCTGTTCAAAGTTGGTAGCAGTATCAGCTGATGACAGAGTCGTGCCTTGTCGAAGCTTTGTTTGGTAAAAACTGTGGAAATTTGTCATTTTCATTTTGGTTGTATATTTTGCAAGGATATCCAGTTGTTAATGTTTTTGGTTAGTTTAGAAGCTTCACATATTATTGGTTCGGACTCGTTTTATTTTAGAGATTTTGATAGTGTTTAGTCGAATAGTTTTCAGTCATTCGTGTTTTTATTTACATATGATATTGATGAGTGTCCGCTAATTAATGGTACATAGAAAAACCACAGATTTCTTATGCGAAAATACCCATTTAGGATTTAAACATACATACCTATATCTAAAAGTTAATGATAAGGAAGATACGGGGTGTTAAAAAGATATAAATATTTTTATTCATGCATTTCGATAATTTTTGATATGTTTTAAACATTTTAATAAAACTCGGTATCCAGGAGTTTTTAGATATCAGCTATTTATATCTGCGCAGTTGTAATTATAGCTAATACGATATTATTGAAGGTACATACATACTTTCGGGTGCACTGAACAACTAAAACGTGAATACCTTAAAAACGGTTGTCAAGACCGATTCTTACTAAGTATACCTTTTTTGTGCAGAAAGCATAGAGAAGCTTACTAGTTTATATACATACAGAGTAGTAACAAAAATTGGGTAGTTTTAGATAATTTTAAATAGTGTACCCATCGCCCTCTAGTCTACACACAAAAATTAATATTCGATCTGAAAAGCTAATGTTTAAATGTTTAAAAACCCCTAGATACAGTTTTATTAAGATATTTAAAAGGGGGAACAATTATCGAAATAAATTTTCCTATTTCTTTTTACTATGACACCCCCGTATCTTCCTTATTATAAACTTTTGGATATTAGGTATGTTTGGTTAAATCTTAATATTTTGGCATAAGGAATCTGTGGTTTGTCTGTGTAACATTTATTACCGGACACCCTGTATACAAAGTTTTTAAAATGGTTTTTGACTTACGGAACCATGGAAAATGTTTTGCTCTGCCAGGTACCTCATCGTCCTGTCGTCGCTTTGATAATTTTTAATTTTCAATATTTAAACCACATTTATGTTTTTGTTTTAGGTTATGCCTATTAAAATAATCCGATAAATTTTGTTTACAACATACAGTTCTTTTTGTTTTCTCCTTAATTCTACGCCACTGATCTGCCTAAAATCAAACATGGCCGAAAATGGCCCGACTTGACGTCACAGCCGCGCTAGCCAATATGGCGAATGTCGTGACCTTATCTCATGAATCGACTTTGCTCTGTAGTATATTTTTATTTGGTTTTATCAATTTAAAAAAATAAGTCGTATAACTTATAAAATTTACATTACCTGTTCCATCTTGAAAAATCTGACTAAGACTGAGTTCCACCTATCTATACTATCTAATTTTAAGATAGAGTTATAATTACACACTTAAAAGTGTTAGACCAGTAATTTCATTTAATTAAATATTAAATTATAATTGTAAGATTAATTTTTCACATTATTTGTTTTGCTAATATTTATAAATTCTCTTTTATACATCTGTATTCTAAGGAAACTTTATAATTATCTCTTTTTAAAATTAGTAATTAATTTAATTATTTATTCTTGTTTAATTGTGTATCGAATTTATCATTATAGGAGACATAATTTCTAGACACGCGGCAGCAAAGCGACAGAAAAATAAAATTAAAATAAGTAAAAAAATAAGTGGTATTCCCATACAAAAAAACATGTAATAAGCACTAAACAGGAAGCGTGTTAAAAAGGTTGCAGATAATGAATGGGCAATGCGCACTGTTATTTATAGCATAAAAAAGGAAACTATGCAGCGGAAACGCAAGAAAAAACATGCAACGAAAACTAACCCCCAACTTTAGTATAAAGGTGCTAAATATTATTATGTAGCAATTAATGAATTTGAAATAAACTCTCTTAATTCTATTTAGCTGTTGACCAATTACAGTGACCTAATGACCAATTGTTACAGCATGAAACGACCTCCGAATATTGATGTTGAGGTGCTAAATATATTTATGTAGCAGTTACCCAATCAGCACAGTACGTACATTTTACATGCATTTTACGTCGTTACGTCCAGCGATCTAAAATGTACAAGACGTACATTTTGAAACCATTTTACGTCTTATGTATACACTTTAAAGTACATACATAAGACGTACTTTTTAGAACCATTTTACGTCATTACGTAACTAACCAGAACTAACCAGGGATCCAGATTAAACATTTTATGTACGTATATCTAATATGTCATATGTATGTACTTTAAGAAACCACTTATATACCTACGTACATTTACGTCTTATATATACAGTGTGTCTAGATAATTAAGTTGGCGTCATATGGAAAATTTTTTATTATTCATTTTACGAAAAAAGTTCTTCTTTATAAAAAGTTCTGCATAGTCAAAAACCTTCGTAGGTGGTAGAGGAGCTTTCCTCGCCTGAGGAGGTACCACCCCACTCACCCTTTAAAGAACCCGTGAAGTCTTAACGGACGTTTCGGGTTCTGGGTTTGTGAGTCAGTTTTCCTTCTTCCTTCTTTTTCTTTTCTTTTTTTCCTTTTAACCCCCAAACTATGTACAAATGATGGCGGCACACCCGGAAGTAAAATATTCCGGAGGTAAAATACCCCTCCATTCGGATCTCCGGGCGAGGGGTGCATCCGGGAGGCCTTCATCGAGAAGTTTAATTTCTTTTGCAAACATATGTGGGCTTAACACCAATATAAACTCCGTTCACCATCACCTTCAGTCATCTAAGCCCCACATACTGTTTCTAACGGAAACACAAATAAGTTCTAAATCTTCAACCAGCCACCTTCTCTTCCCAGGCTACGAACTTATTTCGTCTTTCCGCCCACATGGTGGCGTATGTGCTTACGTCCGCAACGATCTGGCTTGTGCTCGAGTTTCTAATCTTGAATCGGGTAGGCCTGATATCCTTTGGCTCAAACTTTCCCTTAGGTCTTCAACTAAATTTATCTGCTGTTTGTACCGGTCCCCATCTAATAATTCCTATGTCGAATTCTTTGACTTTCTTTCAACAAAGATCGATAGCATAATTTCTCAGTTTCCATCGGCTGAAGTAATCGTGCTTGGCGACTTCAATGTCCATAATAAGGATTGGCTGGGCTCTTCAAAAACTGACCCCCAAGGCAGAGCAGCCGAAATCTTCGCAGTCAGTAACTCTCTTACCAACCTTATTATGAAACCCACCTACTTTCCTAGAGTCCCAAATCATAGTTCAAATCCCCTAGATCTCTTTCTTACTACAAACCCCGAACTCTATGAAACATCTGTCACAGCACCCCTAGGTCGCTCAGATCATGGCTTAGTTACTATATCTTACCCTGCACATCCCGAGGTAAATGAATACATGCCACCACGCACCGTATGGCACTACAACTCAGCCGACTGGGATGGCCTAAGGGACTTCTTCGCCACTTACCCCTGGAATTCCATCTGCTTTTCTTCTCGTGATCCTTCCCAAATTTGCAATCAACTTACTGAATCAATTCAATTGGGCATTGAAACCTATATTCCACACACCATCAAAAACCCCAAAAATCCAATAACAAACCCTGGTTTTCCAAATCTTGTGAAAAAGCCAGAACTTTAAAAGTTCAGGCTCACAAGAACTTTCTACAGGATCCTAGTCCAGAAAACCGACAGGCCAGCATTGAAGCAAGAAACTACTACAATCAAACAATTTCTGAAGCCAAAGACTCCTTCGACAATCGTATCAAAAACAAAGTTCTTTCTTGCTCAAATGGTAGCAAATCCTTCTGGTCCTTTGCGAAAAACATAAGTAGGAATTTTTGTGCCAGTTCTTTTCCACCACTAACTTTGGAAGATGAAATTATTTCTACTGCTAAAGGGAAGGCAGAACTATTTGCCAAACAATTTGCTGCCAATTCAACCCTTGACCCTCCCGTAAATCATCCAATTCCAACGATTACCCCAGTTCCTCATAAAATGCCCGATATTATTTTTAAAGTAAAACACATTAAGCGTATCCTTTCCTCCCTTAACACCAAGAAATCGTCTGGGCTGGACGGCATACCAGCAATCGTTTTAAAAAATGTGCTCCAGAACTTGCACCAATCTTAACTCGGCTCTTTCGAATTTCTTACGACACAGGTATCTTTCCGGAGAGCTGGAAGGCTGCACGTGTTCAACCTATTCCCAAGAAAGGATCTAAATCGCTTCCATCTAACTATAGACCAATTTCAATTCTCTCAGTTCTTTGTAAAGTAATGGAAAAATTAATTAATTCACAAATTCTTAAGTACTTGGAAAAACACAAAATTTTGCACGACAGGCAGTATGGATTTCGCCACAAAAGATCTACAGCAGATCTTCTTTCCTTCGTATCACACTGTTGGAATAAGTCTCTTGAGTTTCTAGGTGAGTCCCAGATCGTTGCTCTTGATATATCCAAAGCTTTTGACCAGGTCTGGCATGCAGCACTTCTTAATAAACTTCCCTCCTATGGTCTTTCAACTAAACTCTGTACTTGGCTCTCTAGTTATCTATCTGATCGACGTATATCAGTTATTGTGGACGGCCATTCTTCAAGCTTTCACCAAATAAATGCTGGAGTCCCTCAGGGCTCAGTTCTGGCACCAACATTGTTTCTTCTTCACATCAACGACCTTCTCTCGTCCACAACTAATTCCATTCATAGTTTCGCCGACGATAGTACCCTTCACTCCAGTTTTCAGGTTCCTAAACCCATCACTAAACCTGACTTGGAAAATAAACGCAGAGCGATGCAGATATCTCTTTCTCAGGATCTTAATTTAATATTGGATTGGGGCGCCAAAAATCTCGTCCATTTTAATGCATCCAAAACACAGTCATGTTCCTTGTCGCGAAAAGAGTCATCAAATACTCATCCTCTACTTATGAGCGGCCAAGTTCTACAGAGCAAAGACACCTTCAATCTCGTGGGCGTCACATTTGAAAGTAACCTTAACTGGCATAAACACATTGTATCTATAGCCACGGCAGCTTCAAAAAGCTTGGATTTCTCTTTCGAGCTAAAAGTATTTTTCCGCTTCTAATTTATACACTTTATATGTTTCCCAAATCCGACCTCCCTTGGAATATTGTTCTCATATCTGGGGCATGGCTTCCCCAACAACCCTGAGCATTCTTGATTCTATTCAAAGAAGAGCTGTTCGTCTCATTAATGATCCTTCACTTACAGAAAGGCTTCCCTCTCTTGCCCATCGTCGGGCTGTGGGCGATTTATCGCTTTTTTATAGGTACTTCCATGGCTTCTGCTCTGAAGAATTGACCAGTATAGTTCCTCCACTCACGGTTCCCAACAGAGAAACTCATGGTTCCGCGCATATGCATCCCTATACGGTCCAACTGGACAGGCCCCGAACTTCTCACTTTGTTCGTTCTTTTATCCCTAGAGTTTCTAGATTGTGGAACCTGCTGCCCGCGGAGGTCTTTCCTTCCCCCAAATCTTCAAGTATTTAAGTCCCGTGTCAACAAACTTCCTCTTACCTCGCTTAAGACACCCACGGTACGTTAGTATTTAGGCTTTTAGCCTTCGTGGTTTATCCAAAGATAAAAAAAAAAACCTACAATACAAATATCAGATATCTAATTGTGTCGGTCATCTACGAGGTCTAGCCAAAAATGTAATGTTTGCTTAGGAGGAAAGTACAGTGACGGAATTAAAATCTTGTACACCTAATTTTTCCCAGTGTGATGTTGGCTTTTGCGTACCTGTATCACCTGGAAATATATCTTACTTGACAAATTGTTGTCTGTCACACATTTTACAAAATTATATTATTTTACTTTTTTAATTTTGGAAAATAAATGAACTAGAGAAGGCGAGAGTAATTACTCTATTAAAAGAAGGTGTTTCTCTGGGAAGAATAGCTCAGCAAGTTGGGAAACCAAGAAGCACTATTCAAATCCTCAGAACTAAATCGGAAAATACAGGATCATTGGAGAGAAGAGCTGGAAGTGGTAGAAGAAAAATTTCAAACGAAAATCAAGATAATAATCCGATAGATTTTTTGCGAAACAATTTATTTCAGACAGCTGTAGAAGCACACAACCAAACTAATTTTCCTGGGACAGTATGAACTGTAAGAAATTGTATTAGGAAAATTCGGAATTGAGAAGCAGTGTAGCTGCTAAAAAGCCATTTTTGACCGATATGAATAAAGAGCAAAGAATGGGGTTTGCATTGGAATATTTACCGCAAGGTATGGATTTTTGGGAAAGGGTAGTATTTACCGATGAGAAGATTTTTCAATCTTATTATAGCGGGCAGATTAGAGTGTATAGGCCGCAAAATACACGGTACGAAGGAAGATATACCCAACATGTTAAAACAAGTGGAATATTTTCTGTTAATGTATGGGGGTATATGACTTTCAGAGGGCTAGGCATATGCCACCGTATTCGAGAAAGATTTAATAGTCAAGCTTATATACACATACCCCAAAATGTTATGTTGCCATCGGTAAACAATATAATTGAACAAGAAAATTTTATATACCAGCATGACAACTGCCCCGTCCATACAGCAAGGAGAGTTTCGGACTGGCTACTGGAAAATAACATTTCATTGTTACCTTGGCCCTCAAGACCCCTGATATCAATCCAATCGAAAACGTTTGGGGATATATCGTAAAGGAAATTAACAAGAACAATGATTTCCATCCACAAAACAGTGATGATTTGTAGAATAAAATTGAAGAAACCTGGAATAATTACAATGTTTACCATGCATAAATGCTGATTGCATCTATGCCCACACGTTTAAAGTTATTAGTGAAAAAAATGGTGCCGCTTTGAAATATTAATCCAGTGTTTTTCTTTAATATTTAAATAAAATAAACTATATATTTATTTTCGAGTCATGTATTTTATTGAATATTTATTAAGGTGAGAAAAAGGTAAAAAGCCAAGTTTACCAAAATATTGAAAATTGACATAAAATGTTAACCTAAGTGTACGAAATTATTTCCGTCACTGTACCTGTATTTTTCCTAATATCTTAAATTGTTATAAAGAAAAGATGTTAAAAAGTAAAAATTACTTCCAAATATACGGCTAGATTATTTGATGAAAAACTTACATTAAAGCCAACAACAAAGAATTTTACTGATAATAAAATTTGACATTTTCTTTTAATTTTGACGACTAGTTTGGATGACAGAAATTTATTTGTGGTTAAACAGCAGATGTGGTTTAATCACTTATCTAAACAAAATTTATCCGAAAAATTGTGGTTTCTGATTGGTTTATTTTCTATAAGGGAAAATAATCTCTTATAAAAAAGATTTATATTTAGTGTGGGCTAGGAACACTTAAAAATACTTTGGTAATTTTAATTATTATAATAAAAAAACAATTGAAATTATTTTCCGTAACCCAAAGGCTGTATTTAGGAAGCATTTATTTTACGATATTAAAAACAACAATGTCTAGATTAATGATAGTAATTATAATTTTTGATATCAAATTTTGTGGTGTGATTTCAATCGTAGGTGTGTTCTTGTATAGGGTGAACAACTTTTAGGGAGAGCTCTTAGATTTTCAAATGTTTTGTGCAAGATTGAGTTCCTCTAAAATACTGCGGATTTTAAGTTAAAAACAATTGTCCCCAAATATACCGGATGTCATTTATTAAACAAGCCATAAAGCCTCGTTTTCACGGTGATAGTTTTCGCGATAGTTGCTATCATGATAGTGACTGTCACATGAACTATCGTAAACTATCATCATGTATAGAAGGAACAGTTTAAAAATGTAAATTCGGTGCTCTTTGATAAGAAAAAAAATCACAAAAAGTTTAAAGCAAATAAATCGGCATGCTTGTCTTCGCGGCCGCCTTTGCTATATTTCTTTTATGATATGCCGGTTGATACAGGTGGTCATCGCACTATGGGAGAGAAATTAATTTTTTGGACAAAATTCTGAAACTTTTTACATGTTATTATAAATTTACACCCCCTTAACATTATTTTATTATAAACTAGAATGTCAGCTTGTTTGGTTAATTCGGTAGTATTCTAATCAGTAATCCGATGATTATTATTTCATATGATATACAGGGTACGAGAATAGGTAAGATTTTTTAAATGGAATACCCTGAATATTATATCACCACCAAAAAATCTTTTAAAATGCTTTAAAAAATTCTACATTTGATTTGTCTATCTCAATTAGTTTCGGAAATATGAGCATCCAAATCTTAAAAATAATTTTAAATTATTCTTAGAAGCGTAATAGAGATACATCTTTCCAACTTTTTTTTATTTTTTAACGTATAAAATAAATAAAAAACACTGTTTTGTTGGGTAGATTCTGTGGAATCCATATCTTTCATCAGAATGCTTTTATCTTTTAGCATATACAGTGTAGGACAAAACATATTAAATTTTAAAATGGAAAACCTTGTAAATTAAAAAAAAATCTTGTATCTGTTCTTACACTCAGAAGTAGCAAAAAGTAGGAAGGCAATTGTAAGTACAAAAACTGATAAAGACAAAGGTAAAAAAAACTTTGACAAAAGTAGCGAGACTTCGCAAGACTGCATTGGAAACACAACAATAGCTCTTATTATTTAAACTATTTTACTTTTTTAGTAAACAAGGCTAATAATAAACTAAGTAGATTAAATGTTATATATTTATGTTTACTTAAAATACATTTTCAAGTTTCTTATTACCCAATAGAAGTCGTCAAAACCTTTTATAATCTACTTTGAAATACACAGCATGATCCATTAAAATTTCAAAGTTGCTTTTGGCCAAAATAATGGATTTCTATCCCATAGTGTATCGGCGCGTCGCTGTAAAGGATAGCGGCGCCTTTGTATAGAATAGGCCGATTGCAGGCGGCGTTTTTTATGTTTTTTTGTATTATTTTTAAAGGGTACCGAATTTGCGCTTTTAAAATATTCTTACTATAAATAACCCGATAGTAGCTATCATGCTGTCGCAATAGTAGGTACTTTCGCACTTTCTCGCTTGCCTAGATAGTTTGGGGTAACTTTCATGATAAAAGTGGTTGTTGTTTGGTTCCAAGTTTCACGTGGTACGTGATTTTTAAAATAAATCTTACAAATAATTGTAGAAAATGCAAAGAAATGAACCGTAGGCAATTTGACATAATACAGTTTTTGAAAGTATACAAAGGTGTTTAAGCTCTCCCGATTTTAAAACAGAGCAAAAAGGGACCATGCTGAAGAAATTCTGCTGTCCTTATCAGCTGTGGGATCACGACCCTCGATTCGATTTACAATTTTCGATCAAAATCAAGGAATATTGAGCCCCGCCCTTCGATAATTCCTCTCTATTCGATCAAAAATACTCGATCATAAAAATCAGCTGCATTTTTAAATCGAGAATCGAGGGTCGTGATTCACCACTGCTAGACTTTCTACATTAAAAGAACTAAGGCAGAAAATTAGATGCATAAGATGTACCCACATTGTACATAGAATCAAGAAGTGGCAAAAATGAAGAAGTCTATGGGTACTGAAACGGGAGCACGTATTTGATGTTTTACCTTTGCTGATAGAGGCATTCGCATAACAGTATTATTTTTTGTATCTTGCTGCTTACCCAAAAATATTAATGTTTTTTAAAAAGAAATTCATGCGTAAAAAGTTTAAAAAACGCTTTTGGGATCTTCTACAGCAAGTTCTTTAAAATTGGGACTGAGGCACCAAGTGTATTTCTTCCGTCTATCCATTTTCTGACCCATATCTATTCGGTTTTTTTCATTTTTTCTGTGTTTTTTTAACAACAATAGTAGCTGTACCGCAACAATTAACTCCGATTCAGCCATCTTGTTTTGGTTACTATCATGCAAGTTTTTATACGTGTAGACACCTCAATTTCATAATACGACTATCGAGGTTACTATCATAAGAGCACTTTCACGAGAGTACACTATCACCGTGAAAACGAGGCTTAACTTTCAAAGTATTAGCAAAGGTTGAAATTACAATTCTTTGGTATTAGACTATTAGACATATTAAAGTAAGACTTGGTATAACTATAAAAAGAGGTGAGTTTTGCATATTTCTTACTATTTAGTTACTTTCGTTTAACCGTAACGTATTTTTGACTTTTCTCCAGAATAAGAAATTTAATACATATTTTAGGAAACTTTGTCATTTAATCAGATCATCAGTTATATATACACCATTTAGATCTCAATTAACAAAAACAAAACCATACAACTTAAATGAAAATACAAAAATGTCATTTATAAAATACCTTGCGAATGCGATAAGTTTTATATAGGTGAAACTTGTAGACCATTAGCTAAACGCATAAAAGAACACAGATCATACATTAAAAACACAGAATTTCATAAATCAAAAATCTGCCAACACGCATTTGATAACAATCATAGAATAAACTAAGATGCTTCGAGTATTTCAGCAAAGGAAACTTGTTCTAAAAACGCAAAATCAAAGAAAGTGTGTATATATTATTAAATAAAGATAATTGTGTAGCATCAATTTCAGGTAATTTAAATAACACTTGGTTGTATTTGTTTGATACTGAAGTATCTTCAGGAAAACTAAAAATCAACTAACTCATTACCTGTTTTGTCTTACAAATAATAAATACACCAGTTACTTATGTCACTCGTGACACGTATGTCTAACTATTTTCAGTTTGCGATACAAAAATAGTCGAAAAATTTTAATCATTTTTAATTTAAATATTAGTTATTATTTTATTTTTTAACTTGACAACGGTAGCAGACTTGCCACCGAAACGTCGTTTTTAAATCAGAATTTTTTGGGTTTTTGGGAGGTTTTTCTTTTATTTTGTTTCAGGCGACCGGCCAGTTCATAGGGGTCAATAGGGCTGAACATGGTCAGCTCGTATACCCCGGGACCAGGACCGAAGCGGTCCCATTCTTTCCAGGCGTGTACCCAGCAAGAAGACCATCCAATAAATAAATCCGCCTAACCAATATAGAGCATATCTCCAATTTACGTTTGAAATCGCCATTGCACACTCGTGTGAATTACGGCACTCGCCTACGGCTCATGCTGATATACTATCACATTCGTGTGCAAAGAGACTTTTTAAAACTTGTTACACAATTTTTTATCCTTTATTTGTTTTTGGGAGATTAAATTTTAAAAAAATAATAATATTTGGCTTTTCTCCAGAATAAAATTAAAAAGTTTATTTAACATTTTAAGAAAATTAAAACTTTTATATATTATGAAGAACTGGGCCAATGGTTGCGTCTCAAAAATGTGGTAAATAGTTTACCAAAATGTGGTAAACAGTCTTTCTAAAAACCCACTGATATACTTGTTTTTAGGTAGACTATTTACCATATTTTTGGTAAACCATTTACCACACTTTTGAGACGCAACCATTGGCCCAGTTCTCGTCTGGCGTCTTGTTAAGATTTTATTTTACTGGATTAAAATAATTTTAACAGAGTGCTAATGAAGCTTTGTTTATAGATTGAAACCTTTGTATTGTAAGTAACTTAATATTAAATATTTCATTATTTAATTTCTTTCAAAGTAATCATAACTTTTATTATATTGTGTAAAAGCAGAATAGCTCTTCATAACATATAAAAGTTTTAGTTTCTTACACTGGTCACCCTGTATCGATTACATTCACACATGTCAACAACGATATAAATCTCGATATCGACTAATGCTTTTAATTTGTCTCGTATTTTCCAATCAGATAAAATCGTGCGTTACAAGAAATAATGGATTTAAAGAGAACAATCCGGATATTTTAAGACATGCGACCACGTATCTAAATGTTTTGTTTTATCAGAGCTGTCACTAGGAAATGATAAGAGCTAATGACAGCCTTAGTTTGATTTTTAGATATTGACAGCATGTTAAAAATTAATTGTTGTTCAGTGTCGCTTCTATTGTGTAACGTAATTACATCCGCAATCTTTTTAAGGGAGTATATATATATATATATATATATATATATATATATATATATATATATATATATATATATATATATATATATATATATATATATATATACAGTGTGTCCAAGATAAGGATCCTAAGCATGGGAGTCTCAATACCTATTGGAGATACAGCTTAGGTTAAATTAGGAAAAAGTTGTGTTTTTTAAAGCTTATTTATATGTCATATTTTAATTTTTAGTTAAAAGAAAAATTGATTTTTTTATTTTTTTAAGTTATTTTTAAGTGGACCTTGCAAACAAATGCTTGGACGTTAATACCTGCTACTGTATCTGTAACATAATTTAATCTTATATATAAAATTCTCGTGTCACAATGTTCGTTCCCGTACTCCTCCGAAAAGGCTTGACCGATTCTCATGAAATTTTGTGAGCATATTGAGTAGGTCTGAGAATCGGCAAACATCTATTTTTCATACCTCTTAGTGATAAGGGTTGTCCACCCTTAACATTTTTTTAATTTTTAGGCTAGAAATTACTTAAAAATTATTTATATGGCATAACAACGTTTGCCGGGTCAGCTAGTATCATTATAAAATAGTATTTATCCTTATTACCCTGCTTGTCGAGTTGTTGTTTTTAGAGCAATTGTTCTTATTGTATTATTACGGTCGAATATGCAGGATGACCATTATAGCCATAAAGACAAGTTTGACTTGCTACATTTTGTGCTGCAAAAGAAATGAAGATATCATTTCTGCAGTTAATTAATTATGATAAATAAATGGACCTAGTATTTTATTTCCTAAAATTCCACAACACATATTAAACCCAAAACGTTCTTGATGTTTCGATATTTCGGATTTTGTTGAGCCTAGTAATGCGTATTGCGTATAAATACAACAGTAACAATAAGAACAATTGCTCTTAAAACAACAAATTGACAAACAGGGTAATAACAACAAATACTATTTTTAGGAAAAGTTATTATAAGAAATTATTGGGGAATTTCGGGGAATTATTGGTTAAAGGGATTTTGTTTTAAATTTGGCAGGGTTGTTTTCCCCTCGGGCATAAGAGCGTCCAATTTTAATTTGCACGTGGACGGCCAATGGTCTAGGATTGGCCCTAATAAAAATAACTGTATATGATGGAAACACTGTATATGATTAAAAATTGAGTTGCAAAAATACACCCCAACACACATACGTACATTGTTTGGTAATTACAAGCATGTAATAATTTAAGAAATATTTTAAACTTCTATAAAATATCTTTTATAAGGTTTTATTATAATAGAGAGTTATTGCAAGTTGCCTTATTAAGCTCGGGAATTATTAATACCGGCCTTATTTAAATAGTACTTGTGCCCATAATTTAGAGTTTTTTTTTTTTGGCTAGGTTATAATTTTGTACATATTACGTTTACTTATTTATTTCAGGTATTAATTGCAAATTCTAATTGATTCTGTATATAAAATAGTTGTTATATTAGGATAGGACGAATTGTCTAGCTAAGTAAGTGTCATAATTTATAAAACGCATATATTATATTTCCCTTCTAGATCTGTCTCTGCAATTATGCGATAGAGGTAAAGAGCATTCGCACACTAGTCCCATGCGGGACTTTAGCGAATTATTTTTTATTTATATCAAATAAGTGTAAGATTGATTGTGGGTAAATGCTTGTAATTAGGATCATTCATATTAGAAAGATTTTATTGTAAATTTGTATGCTTTTGATAAAAATAAATTATTATTATTATTATTATTAGTGCCTGGCCTTATTTTACTGTGCAATAATTTTCTTTTATTGCAAGAGCAGAATAATTCTACATAATACAGTGTGTCCAAGATAAGGATCCTAAGCACGGTAGTCTCAGTACCTATTGGAGATACAGCTTAGGTTAAATTTAAAAAAGTTGTGTTTTTTAAAGCTTATTTACATGCCGTTTAGAAACTTGAAAAATTTTCATGGCCTGCTGAGATATTTGGCAAAAACGAAAATTTGACTATACCGATTTTATTTTTTCCTGACTTAATTTGAAGAGATATAGAGAAACTAATAACACTTTTTCATTGGCACTTTTAGCTACTACATGATGGTATTTTTAGATTTTATACCCGATGTTTCGTTTTCACGAAACCATCATCAACTTTATTTTTTATATGGCTCGAAAAAAAAGTATCTGATCCAATTTTTTATTACAAATTTAACGATGTATTACATGTCATATTTTAATTTTTAGTTAAAAGAAGAATTGATTTTTTCTATTTTTTAAGTTATTTTTAAGCAGACCTTGCAAACAAATGTTTGGACGTTAATACCTGCTACTGTATCTGTAACATAATTTAATATCATTATAAAATAGTATTTATCCAACACTTACATATAATATCTACATAATTGATCAGATTTTAAGGATAAAAAGTGTACTATAAGTCACTAGTGAGCTAAAGTACCCTTTAGCTCACTAGTGAATTATAGACAATACAAAATTTTGTTGCTGGTGTTGACAATGACAAGTAACAAATAATGGATGACGTTTTCAAATTATTTTCGATATTAAAAACGATTTATACGAAAGTGTTGGATAAAATTTTGTATTAGACACGTGAGTTATTACATATAAGTCACTTAAGAAAATTACCTTAAACTTTTCTTGCGTGACTGTAATATAACTCACTTATCTAATAAATAACTATTTTCCTTATTACCCTTCTTGTCAAGTTGTTGTTTTTAGAGCAATTGTTCTTATTGTTACTGTTGTCTCTATTATTGTTTATTGGTGAATAGCTAATATCTTATTGTATTA